>JANHGN010010207.1:0-11357 GCA_024605025.1 Megaceryle maxima | reverse complement strand
GTGATAAATGCAATGTTCCATCTGCTGAGCTTAACACACACCGGATACCAGTGCTGGAAAAGAAAGAAAATAACTTTATGTGCATGCATAATGTGCCATAAATATTAAAGCATTAAAATAGCAAATTTAAACATTAATTAATTTTAATATTTAAATAAATACCAAATATCAAATTATTAGACTAAATTCCTGGTGTAAAGCCACCAAAGTAAGGGATGCTGTTAGAAATTCTGTTGGAAGAGATTCTCTAAAATACTTACTTATCTGAAAAAGCCATACATTTTTGGATGTGAAGACTTCCCTTAATATGCTGATCCCAGTCCTACATTGAAACAAAGAGATGATGAGTGTAGGAAAAATCCTGAGACAAATTTGCAAGAGATTGCTTCTCCATTCAGTTTACCTTACTCTGATACTGAGATGATGAAGATCAAAACTGCGTGATGCTGGGGTCAAGCACACCTTCACCCAATGCATTTACTGATTCATTATTTGTAGGTTAAATTATCTGTTACTTTACAAAAGAAGAGCATCTTAGATTTTAAATCCAGTATTTTTCTATTAATTCTGTTATTTCATTCTAGTTGAAGAGCTCATCCTGCAAGGTACTGAGCACCATCAGCTCCTGCAATGTCCATAAAGAAGGTGCTCAGCACACAGGGCAGCCAGAACAGCACTTCTCCATTTCAACAGATCAGCTATTTACACTTCTGTGATACAAATTAATCAATGTATTAAACATCAACAAACAGCTCAACTGAAACTCACCGTAATGACATTTCCCCTGCCCTTTTAAAATGTTTAATGAAAAAAAACCCACAAATGCCCAACGTGCCCTAGACAGGGGCTACTTCAGACCATCCCTGTAGCTGCAGTAAACACGGCAAACCTTTTTGGAAGCAGCTGCACAAAGAGTAAAAGGGAAACATGGAAGAGCAAATATATTCAGATAACCCAAAGCCCCAGATTGTGTAAGTATCAGGTACTATTTCATTTGCTGGCCATTTTCCTTATATAAACGCTGTTGTAATGTTTTTGTCAGGCCACCATCAGCATGAAAACACATGCCTCTGCAGTTAGGCGCTGGTCCTGCAATGTGACAGAAAATGTAGTGAGGACTTGTTGAGCAGGGCTCACCAGGAGGCCAAAACAATCCCAGCCAGAGCCCACACATGGCCGTAGGGCTCAGAGAACCACATAAGTGGCCTTCTACAGACCTGACCTACATAACGTGATCTAGCATACAGGCTCTCGGGGCAACTGGGAAGCTGCTTCTTGAGGGTGAGGTTGAATTTGGAGCAGCCTTGGCAGTATGAACAGAGAAGTGGAAGCATGGTCTGCACCACACGTGCTGAGCAGCTTCTTGCTTCCAGGCAAAAGTCACTGGGGACTCTGAGTTCTAATTTTCCTCAGAGATACTAGAAGGAAGAAGAGATCCCAACAGAGGAATTAATAAAATATTTTTACCAAAACTGTTTAAACAAGCTGCTTCCACAAGGCTAAGAGGGAAGCCTTTGGGATCAGAAATGCAAAGAGAAAGGGAGAGGCAGATGAAACTGCAGACGTGCAGTTACAATAGCAGTTTCAGAAGCCTGGGATCAGCTTCAAGCTCCTCCTCCCTTCGCTTTGGGCCCATGACTTGAGCTGCAAACCCTGGCCCGGACCTTGCGTTTCTCATGCCAGAGCTGCAATCTCACCATCTCTCACAGCAAGACGTGGAACAAAACCAGATCTTGAAACTCCAGTAATTGCCATGAAACAGATGTACGACACCCTAAGCGAAACTATGGCCCTTTGTTTCCACTTCTCTCAGGGCACCTCTGCAGCAACGGATGCTGGCGGCAAGGGGGTGGCAGAAGCTGGTAGCCAGATCACTGGGCAGCCCATTCAAGGGTCCAAACCGTGCCCAAGGGGGGCCTTGAAACCACTCACCTTCAAATCAAAGATCTTCTTGTCACAGAGGGCGCAGACGTGGGGGAAGTGGAGGGGCGCTGTGCCATGGAGGTCGCCCACCTGGTGCGGCAGCAGGGTGCGGGCGGGCAGGTCGGGCGCGCCGCCGCTCCGCTCCTCCTTCTGCCTCATGCGAGGGCTGCCGAAGCTCTGCTTGCTGTGGTTGAGGCGGCCGAAAGCGGGGGGGGCAGCCGTGCTGAACTTTGTGTCAGGTGTCGGCTCTTCAGGGTTGTAGAGCTCGTTTCTTATTTCATACTGCTGCTGACTCGCCGACGGCCACAGGCTGTCGCTGGGCACGAGGTCAGGCTTGTTTTGGCTGGGGAAATTAGGGATGTTTTCCCACTGGTTGCTTGTACCGCTGCCATGCAAGACGGGGCTGGGATCTCCTTTCGGATGGGAGCCCGTGTGCGGGTCGCTGGGGAAGGGCCGTGCCGCCCCGTGCTGTGCCGCCGTCCCATAGGCCTCCTTGGGAAAGGCCACTGCCGCCTCATGCTGCAGCTGGCTGGGAGCCCCAAAATGACCCTCGTAGCGTGGCCCTGATGCTGAGGAGGCAGCGTGGGCCCCACCAGCAAGGAAGCTGTGCTGGCTGGGCTGGTCACCCTCTGAGGCATACATCTGAGGGGCGGCAGCAGTGGTGTTTTGCTTGTTGTACTCATAAAAGCCGCCTGCCGCGGCCGCAGCAGCAGAGGTGGAGGCGCCTGCCTTGTTGAGACCCGCCACCATGGATTGCTGGCCGGAGGTTGGAGCCATGACACCTCCAAAGGGACTCATGACAATAGTGTTGGGGGTCTGGGCCTGGACGGGCCCCAGGCCACCCCCTGGCGTAGCTAAGGCTGGGCTCTGGGTAGGAAAGGCAATGCCACCAGAGGGGAACCTTGTGCCAGCGATGCTAGGCCCCTGTGGTGGCCCTGTGGCGTGGCCCTGTGGGGCATTCATCATGGTGGGGTGCCTCAGCTGGTTGAAGAGCGGCTGAGACATGGCCACTTTGGAGAGCACCTGATTGAGGACAGTGGCAGCAGCTGGGTTGTTGGTGACAGCGGTCTGAGCCAACTTCAGCCTGTGGAGCGTGAGCTGTGCCTGGAGCTGTGCCAGCTGCAGGCTCGCCGGTGAAGAGAGCAGGGGGCTTGGGGTGCTGACGGAGAATGGACTCTTCTCCAGGAGCTTGGCAGCACTGCAAAGGACCAGGATCTGGGTTAGCTGAATTCTCCCAACATCTACCTGCCCTCTTCTCCCACTAAAGCCTGGCATGCGATATGCAGCCACCAGTGAAGCCACAACCTGTCATCTTTCCTTTAACATCTGCTGTCACATCCCATTTGGTCAGTTACTAGGGAGACAACTATGCCAAAGTTCTCTCTTTAAAATTTAAAACCCCTGCTGCATCCCTCTTGATCAGGCCTTCAGCTCATTTTAAGTACCCCCAGAACTCACACCTCTAATGCAGACCAGGAACAGTGGCAACACAAAGCCCAAATTTATGGAGTTTTTTCTCTCTTTTCCACATTTTATGCAACCTCCTGCCTCCCTACTCACCAATCACTGCTCCTGATTTTGTGAAGCTACTATTACTCCCTTTTCCACATTCCCACAGAGGAGGGGGATATGAAGAAAAGGACCTCAAATGGGACTATAAAGCCAGCCCTGTAGGTACTTCACACCTAGCATATCTGGCTGCATAAAGCAAGATGAAATACACCACAGGTATTTATTTGAATTCTTCACAGTTCTCATTTAATTAATCTGCAAGGCAGCCTGTTCTCTAACAAAGTATATAGTTTCTCTGTTGCACAGATGCAAATATAGAGGTGGAAAAAAAGCGAATGATTTGCCAGAAGCTGGAGCAACTATAAACAAACCATCCTGAAGAATTTTCCCAGTTCAGCTGAAAAGTAAGGCAAAATCTCTGCAATACCAGCTGGTAAAAATCAAGGGCTTTTTACTTTCTAGAAATCAGAGGAGCATTGAGTGTTCTTCAAGTCTCGTACATGAGATGAATAAATGATTACTAAATTGCCTACCTGGATTCCAGAACTGGGAAAATAGGAGATTATATCTGCAGGCATATGGTGGTTCCCAGCTTTGGGAAGCACCTTTGGGACATCTCACCAGTTCACAGCACCACTACCAACCCTTCATCCCCCCACCCCATCAAACTCTGCAAACATAAAATAGGAAAAAAAAAAATCAAAATGGGTAAAGTCTAGCAATGTTAAAAGCTAGAGAAATGTTATAATGGAGAATAGTAGGCAGCACTAGCTTCTAGGCAGCTGCACCCGCCCTGTTTTCACTACTCTCCCTGCACCCTTCCAGGATGCCTCCTGTATCATCTGCGGCAGAGCCAGCCCAGTCCACACGTACGCACACCGTCCCGCGGCCACGCTCCCTCCCTATGTCACGCTGCCTATGCTTGGATACCAACAGCCATTTTCATGCCCCTACCGGAAAAAAATGTTAGCCGTTACTTTTTCCACCACCAGGAACCTCTGCTCCCAGACAGCACAGCTACTCAGCACATTACAAATGGCTGGTCATTCTGAAAATGAGAGCAGAAAGCACTGGAATAACAGGGATGTGGTCCAAAGCTCAATTAATTTATATTGTAAAAATGTATTGAGTTTCAATTTAGGCCTTTCAAAGCAGCAGGAGCCATCCATCAACCGCCACACAACCCTCACTGTTAATAATTGGCCAATTTGCTAAACTGCATGGATGAAGTTGTAGTTAATGACAAATGTCTTGTCAGCATGCTGCATTTGAAAACCACAAATTAGGAAAACATCTGCTTAAATCCAAAGTATGACTAAGAGAAAATGAATGGGTTTCATATTTAACGTTTAACTTCCACTAGCAACTGCGAGGCACATCTGTCTCCCAAAATACAAAATGCCGTTTGGATAAGTGCATCATTATGTAATGATGAGACTCTCTGCCAGCACAAGCTGACACCAGTGCGCTTCAGAGCTGAGGTGCCTTTTGTTTTCCCGTGTGGTTTCCATCGCTTACTCTCTGACTTGCACTTCTAGTGTGGTTTGCTGTAAATCTGAATATGGATGAGAGTCAGGGAGCAAATACAGTCAAAACAACACAGAGGCTATCAGAAATCTCAGCTTGTGAGATGCTGAGGACCCACAAAAGCTACCGAGGAGCCCTGTGGGGTGCAAGAGGCTCAGCGAGCAGAGGATACCACACTGGCACGCACACTGTTGTCACCACTGGAGAACATGTCATGACCCTATGCCCGGGCTGTACTGTGCCACCAGCATATCTGCTGCACCCTGGCTTATGAAGTGTTGTGTGGCACTTCCCACAGTCCTGACCATTGTTTTCATTTTATAGATGGCTATACCTTTTGTACACTAAGTAAGCTGCATAATTCTTTACGAAAGTTGTATAGAACATGCAAATAAGAACTGCCTAGTGGTCTTAAAATAAAAAGAAAAGCCGGCAGCCAGCATATGATGTTTTCAGGCTCAGGATCCACAGATGACTCCTGTTCCCAGCAATCTAATTCCACCGTGCCGCAAGCCTACGCAGTAGCGTGCATATCCCGACAGCTGCAGCAGCTTCCCAACTCTGGCGGCTACCTGCTGGACGCAATCATGGGCTCCCTCTCTCCAGTGAAACCATCTCACTTGATACTGCTGCAAGCCCTGAAGCTCCCTCAGCCACCTCATATTTTGACCAACTTAGGAGCACTCTAAGAAACCTGCCAGCACATAAGCAGTGGTCTGCCAGAGCTCTCCATGGCTGGCCATGCCTGGGGTGCTTGCTGCTTCCCAGCTCTGCAGTCATTTCTGGGCTCTGCAGCTGGACATAAGGAAGCCAAGGGCAGGAGTGCCCTGTACAGCTGCATGGTGGGTTGCCTCTGGCCAGCTCCAGCCAACAGGTTTCAGGCCCTGCTGTGGAGTCGGGCAGCACCCGGCTCCCTGTGCCTGCCGGCTTCATCCCTCACTTGTAGCCAGCAGCAGGGAGGGCTGTGGGGCTGCAGGGAGCCTTACCAGACGTAAGGAGAAGCTGCAGCCTCCAAGCCACTCATGAAGAGACAGAATTAGTGAGGAGGGTAGCTCCCATGCACTGACTGATAGGTATGGGAATGGCCAAGGCTTCAAAATCCAGCTGTCTGTTATGAATTTGCAGATTTCAGGGTGTTTCGGGTTGCACACTCTATCCTCCCACAGCAGAAACAGAATATTTTATCATCTAATCAAGGCAAAGAAGGAAGGGCATGTTCATGGGTCAGTGGGAAAAGCAGATATGCAGACAGGAGGTTGGGAGAAGAGCTGTGTATAAAACATCTTTTAGAGGGACACCCAAATTTGAGTATTTCTGCTCTGTTACAAAATACAGGATGTGAGAGACACACAGGACCAGTGTGCACAGCTTTGAAAATTTCTTTCCCTCTTTCCATTTTACAGTCATAATATTTACATATTTGATAACATGGTTTTGAAAATAATCCTGCTACAGATACACTAAGCTATTGGAAACTGCAAACACAAAGTGAAGATAGCATTCAGCCGAGGCATTCTGTGGGGGCTGCACACCACTCGTACACACGCGCCTCCCACCCCAGCTCATCCTCAGGTTACCAAAACGCAGCCCCCGCCTGCTCATGGGGGGTCTCTGCCACAAGATGATTCAAAGCAGCTGAATGAAGCTCTCATTCTCCATTGAGTACCCAGGGAATTAGCCTGCGTCAGCCAAAGTCAGCTCTATCCTGTGCAAAACATTCCCAATTATAAGGTCAGAGAAGTAAAAAGCAAATTGAAATTGTCCTCTTCATTTCTTTGTTTACCGTTTGTTGTAACATCTGGGCTATACCAGAAGTCTCTTTGCACAACCAGGAAAGCAGGAACAGCCTTCCTTTACCAAAAGAAGGACAGGCAGGAGCGCTGCCATACAGTTTCCACAAAGAAAGCCATAAACCTGGCAAGTTTTCACACAGTTCTGAGAGATAGGAGTTGAAGATATGCATCGACTACTACAATACTCACAATGAGATTGCAAACACTGGCAAGGCTCTATTGCTGTAAATCAATTCAGCCTGTCTGCTGCCCCTGTAATCTATTATTCTTTGAGCATCCAAGAACAGCAAGCAGTCCAGGGTCGGAGGTAAAATATCTAGATGGCTGGATTATCTGAGTAATCCTGTCTATAAGAGTGATAAAAAGGTTGAACACACAACATGTCTGGTTTGTGAACAGACAGACAACCTTGAGCTTGATTTTCAAATGACAAAATTAAGGGATTTAAAGTTGCCCTGCACTTTTAAAAAACTAAGAAATAAATTTTAAAATCTGAACTAATTAAGGTATGATTTTAGTTGCAATTATTTCTTTAGGAATTATTTATACTCACAAATATTTGAAATGCTGCACAAGGTATGAATTTGAATACTTAAATATATATATAAAAAAAAGACTAATTCATAGTAGTGTAGATTTTTTTTTCTTGCATTTTCCACAAATCTTGTACATTTTCTAAGATTTTTGCATTCCCTCTGCTATGACACATTTGCCTTTACACATATTTACATCTACCTGTCAAAATCTTGGAAAGATAGATTTTCTTTATACCTTTTGTTCTAAAAAGTGCATTTTCCCCAAGCTGTCTGTATTACTGTCTTGATTTCAGAATTAAAACAGCCAAGGATATTAACATTCCCAAGTATCCCAGATGTGTGACTGCTACTCATTAGCACAGGATAAGATTCAAGACCATACATGCAACAGCAGGCTGTTTTTTCATCCATTACAGGTGTTTCTGAATCAATTTTTCTAACAGTTAGTAAACTTTAAATTTTCAGTTCTGGACTCTTGAATACATCGAAGAGCACCATTTCGTAATTATCCAAACACAAAATCAATTATAATCTGTCACGCAGAAGTGTGAAGGTCCCATCCCTTTAATGTATTATTTATTCAAAACACATAGGGCTGCATTCCCTAAACTCTTCCAAAACAACTGCTGCTGCACTAAAAGAACAAATATAAACCACCTTAAAAATAAACAAATCAATTGTTGCATAGATGAAGTTGAAAGACAGTAGGGGTAAATCTAGTCTTCAAATAAACAAACTTCAGTGAGATTACATGTTTGTACGTGAGGACAGAACTTGGCCTCCTGAATTCAAAAGAACTTCAAATCCATCTTTCAAACAAAAAAGTAGAAGCCAAAGCTCAGCAATCTCAACAACATGTATTAATTATTAGAATAATTAATTATTAAAATGAGGTTTTGTCATGCTGCTTTGCTGATCTGATTTGGGGTCTATGTTCAGTTTTGCTTCTTGAATAAACTCAGCACTCAGGTCAATAAAGACTGGAGCACTGGTTAAAAAACAGACACAGGAACTTTTTCCTATACTCTAGACTGCATCTGGACGATACTAAATAACTTGTTCATTTTCTCTTCAGCTCCACAAGAAGTATTTTCTTTGGGTTACAGTAAAATTACT
Organism: Megaceryle maxima; assembly: GCA_024605025.1. Taxonomy (NCBI): domain Eukaryota; kingdom Metazoa; phylum Chordata; class Aves; order Coraciiformes; family Cerylidae; genus Megaceryle; species Megaceryle maxima. The sequence continues at coordinate 2,950 of JANHGN010010207.1, read as the reverse complement.
CTCGGTCAGAAAGGCTTGGAAAGTCTGCTCAAAGGATAAAAACTCTCTACCTTCGTAATTTAAGTTCTGGAATCTTTTGCCATCAATTTTTTTTTTTTTTTTTTTCCAAGTTCTGATTAGAAATTGTAAAAAACCAGATCATGTTTCACAGTAAATTCAGCTAATGGTGGGGCGCACTAAAAACCTCAAGCTACTTTAATACATTTATAAGTTGCAAGTAAAACTCTTCTTATCGCAAATAACAATTTCTAAAGCCCTCCTTTATACTATTGAGGGATTAAAACAAAACATCGGCCAATATATACATGCACTTTGCCAAGTGAGTTTTGCATGCTTCGCAATGGCAAACTACTATCTGGACAATCATCCAACCTAACAGTTAGCTGGAAGATGAAATGTGAAACATTATAACAGAGGTTTACGAAGATGGTAACAGTTCAATGCCTGCTGCCTATCAAGAGCCCTTTTTCTCATTTGAAACTGTCAGCCAAATTGTTCTCTGCCTTTGTTTATATGCAGAGACGTCAGGCAATTCCCACTGGGAAAGGTACAAGATAAAGTGGCAAACACAGCGGCTATATCTTGGATAATGGTTGTGATCACAGAAATAAAACTGGAAGCAATTTTAGGAGAAAGGTTAGACCAGCTCCTAAAGATGGATTAAGCTGAACTCAACCACTCTTGACATATTTATGAAATTTCATGACCTCCAGGAAAAATTCATGGCTCAACTCCTCTTAGTCTTGTAAAGATCCTCTTAAAGCCTATGGTGGCTGTTTGCTGACAGCATAAATCAGTCTTCCCATGCATAGCAAGAAGGGCTTCTCTCACCTTCCTGCAGCTGCTGTCACATCTCTACAGCCATCGCAGATCAATTCTCTGCACATTTTTCATGTTGCGTTTGTTTGTAATACTGAGTATGATTGCTCTTCATAACAGCACAACCCCGTGGCCCCTGTAACACCCAGCCCTTTTCCTGAAGAGCTACTGCCCAAAGATGTTGGTTAGGAGGAATCTCTGGAGCTCTTCTCGTCTGACTTCCCACAATGGAAAAGCTAGCCAGACCTTTCTCCTTTGGGCTGCCCAATGGATTTTTCATCTCACCATTTCATATTGTCCTCATCAATACTGCATCCAGGCTATGTCAGATCTGGTTTGTCAGGATTACTCTGGATTCCCATGCTGCCTCTAGAGCACTTGTAAATCCTCTCATCTTGGCACTAGCTGCAGATTTAACGGATGTGTTGTTCACCCAAGTCATCAATGAAAGTGTCAAATAGACTAAAGACTGTTCCCAAGAAGGGAGCCACTATGCACCCTTCCCTTTTCTCTCCATTAGGCATTCAAGGACATCTTATCCAACTTGAAGCTCTGCTTTAGATGCTGAAGAGACTACACTCTTTCCTCCCTGACAGTCACTTCACCTAAAAAAAAGCAACTGCCCTATTTGCAGTTGCAAGAATAAAAAGCATGGATCATCTCTGGTAAAACTGATTTCTTATTAACAACTCTTGCTCTATAGTTCTGGAAGAGTTGGTTTGGATTGTAGTTTAAAATCAGCTATATGTTCTGGTTTCTTCACAGCAACATTTGCTTCTGTTTGAATTAGCTGCTTTCAAATGCTGAATCGAGTGTCACAGTCCACACTTACAGCGTGAGAACAAAACCAGGTACCACTGAAGTTCTGCACTGGCCATCAAACTTCCTCCCTGCCCTTCTGTATACATTTTACCCTGTTTCTTATATTGTGTGGATTGTACACTGGGCTTAATTGTGCTTTCCCTCATGCAATGCATCTCTCCATCAATATTTAATTAGGTGAAGTTCAACTCCTTTCAAGTAAGGGACGTAGCCCAGCGAATGTACCACCTAAATCCACAGTTACAGGTAATGATTTTCAGGTTAGGAAAGTTCTTGTTTTGTTTCATAACATTTATATGTTGTTTGGTTTTGATGATGTGCCACAGTATGTCAAGGATATCTCTGAGGATTAGCATGCACAGAGTAACACCAGTTTCCATTTTAAATTTCAACAGGCAGCCATACAAATTCCTTTAGCTATAGGGCAACCATCTATCTGCAACAGCTTCCCAAGAGAACATAATTCTTTAACAAAAGTTAAAGAAATGTATTTTAAAATCTTTATTTTAAATCAATGCGAAAACCTGTCAAAAATAGCTATGGCACCAGATCAGTGCCCTCCATAACACACTGTAAAGACCTAAATCAGCAGAGAATTCGTGCCACAGTTTTATGGAGCTTTCAGGGCATGCTGCAATAGCCTGCTCATGCCACGCTGCTCACAACTATATTCCCAGCACCCTTCTAGCAACAGCTCTTATCACTTCAAATACCCTTACAGTACAAAGTCCCTGGGCCAGACTGTCCCTGCCAAACACCATACCAGCAGGGCTCCTGTAAAAAGGGGTGTTGGGGGGTCCCCAATAACCTCATCACCACAGTAGCCACAGCCTAGTGCAGACAATGGTGCCGGGGTGCTGTGCAGCTGTGCCCCGAGCCCCAGGTGGCAAACAGCACAGCCCCGGGGGCTTGCCTGGAAGCCAAGGAACACAGGAGGTATTTGGGAGGGGAAAAGCAAGAAAGAAGGTGGTATGAACAGTAATGCAAATCCACAGGGCACTCAAAGCGGCCAGGACAGGGATCAGTGTTGGCAGAGCCAGGTAACCACAGAGGGAACCGGCTGAGCGGCTCCAGTAAATGCGCCTCTGCTTCGGGGACCGTGTCCTCCTTGGGACCGTGTCTACAGCTCTGCCGCATGGCTTGGTGGTCACAGTGCTGCTCCCAGCCTCCCCTCGAAAATAAAAGAAAGCTAGGGAGAAATGATCTGGAAAGCTTATTATAACTTCAGAAAAAAAAAAAAAAAAAAAACAAACAAAACAAACCAACAACAACAACAAAAAAAAAAAAAAAAAACAAAAAACAAAACAAA
>JANHGN010010206.1:25434-45615 GCA_024605025.1 Megaceryle maxima | reverse complement strand
GAGGTGGTTGAGACCCCATCCCTGGAGACATTCAAGGTGGGGCTTGACAGAGCTCTGAGCAACCTGCTCTAGTTGAGTCCCTGCTCTCAGCAGGGGGCTGGACTAGATGACCTCGAGAGGTCCCTTCCAACCCAGACGTTTCTATGTTTCTATGTCAGATGTACTGTGTAGAAGCGTTTGGGTTATGACTGCTATGCCATAGATCTGTCTAAACTACTGAAGACACCCTGCACCTTTGGAGAAGCACAGAGGCTACTGATAGTCTGTGACACTAGTCAGTATCTTCAGGTAGAGAAAGTGGATGCATCTAAAGGAAACCTTGATATCTGTCAGGGCCCAGTGAGTGTCTCAAATGTAGAAACATTTGATTTACGTCAATTCTGGTGTGATCATGGCATGTTTTTCTTTGTCTCCTCTGACATTTACAGGTAGCTCTCCAAGGGAGCTATATTATATTACTTTTCACTGGTGCCAACTTCCTCACTGAATACTTGTGCATTCAAAGCTCTGCAAACAGAATCTTTTCAGTCCATTTCTGAGATATGTTTTATTTTCTTTGGGAGACAGAAAACATACACGTATGCTAGCATCCTTAGTAAAGCTGTAGTTCTTAGGAATTGTTTTAAAATACTACAGGACATTTATGATCTGGAAGTTCATTTTATTGCTGCTAGTAGCTTGGTCCTGTTGCCACTTGTTGGCTTTGGACAGCATAGAATATATTTAGGAAATAAATCTGTAAGAAATTAAGACTGCATTGTCACCCATAATACATGATGCACACTGCAGTGACTTTAGTTCTAATACATGCGTGTGAGACACAAGATTATCCCATTTTACAGAGAGAGAGCAAAATGTTCCCTGCCATCATGTTAATGCAGCTGTGTTCATTCCTGTCTTGAGCTGGAGTTAAGCACTCTAGATACAGCTGGGAAGAAGAGCTCTGACGCTGTGAGTGACTTTGACAATCTCCAGAGCTGGTGACAGGAGTAAAACTTCCCAAATAACTATGTAGTAAAGCTCTACAACAGAAAGGAGCATGACCCTGTTCTAAGGAGAATGTCTGGCTCCCTCCAAAAGGCACACTTTTTGCTGCACTAAAAATAGTGCTTCATCAAATTGGGATGTAGATAAACAAGGTGCTTGACTCCATGGACATCCTAGCTTAAAACCACTATGGGCAGCACAAATTATATGGCTTATCATGCTTGGAAATTGTTAACTACAATATAATCTTCTCTATCTTGGGCAGATGTACGGGTCTACTTCTGGTGTTTTATTCAGCAACAAAGTATGAAGGGCACCAACATGACTTCTACATCTGCTTGTCAGCTCAGGACGTAATTGACTTCCAGTGCATTTAAACATAGACTTTTAAAATCCAGACTACCACTTGTAGACTGATGGACATTTGACCATATCTTGCTCCCTGGGAGTAAAGTAACAGGCGTTTCAAATTCCTCAGGTCAAAGATGTGTTATTCATAAGCACAGACACAATGATTTAGTTCTTCTTCAGCCAGCAGGGAAACTTTATGCAAACAAAAAGAGCTGTGATAACACTGCACCCCACTGTCCTGACCTTCCTGCCTCTGGTGACCCGCAGGAGAAACCTCTCTCCGTTTGTTGCCAAAACATAAAATCCAGCAATGTACAGTATGCACTGTGTGCAACTGCAGCTCAGTGCCAGCCCATGCTGCTGGTGTGCAGCACACCCAGGAGCCCTGGGTTCTTTGTCCTTTTACACAGCCACCATGTACTTTACTGACCACAGAAAAGGTGCTCAGCTGTCAGAGGTAAAATATTGGCTCAAGCGTTCAGCATGGGTAGTATTTAGGAGCATCTTGTAACTGCAGGTGGTCTCAAAAGTGCATGGGAATGGACAAGGGTTAAGTAGGGGGAAAGGATACAGCTACATTTGCTCTGCAGGACCCTGGTGCTGACTCAGCCGTGCTGGTTGCTGCCTTGGTCCCAGAGGACTGAACGGCCTCACATGTTCACTAGAAAACCTTTACTGTTTAGGGTCAGCAGATAGGACAACCTGCATGCATTTCACCCTTTTCTGAATGGATAGGCAGCTGCCCTGGGCCCATCAGAGACTGACTATCAGACTGATAGGGTGTTTGTTAATTAATATTCTGCTTTGAATGGTCTACATGGACATGCCTTTAAGTTATGAAGATGGAGTCCTATTTCTGGCAGGGGATGAACCACCAGCAGCTTTTATCCCCATCTCACGTCTTATCCAACGTTCTTCTCATCCAGGCAGTGTGTGATGCTCCAGTGTACTTCACATCTAGACTTTTGTGGCTGAGAAACTCAATGGTGCTTGCTCACCAGGTTTTGCAGGAAACACTTTTGTACCAAATACTGACCACAGCTGAGAAACACTGTTAAGTAAGTTTTGGGATGAATTTAGCTGGTAAGGTTAGAACTATGCTGGTTTTGTCTGTCCCCAGGAGACAGTACATGTTTTGCAGGTACATGTAAGATATCTGAGCAGTGTGCAGTTAATCTGCCTTTACTATCTGGCCTCTCTAACCATGAAAGACTGTCTTGCCACACTTCATAACTAGGACATAACAAATCACTGAAGGCAGTGTCAGATGCTTCTAAATGCCTCTGTATGACCAGACTCCTGATTCCTATTTCCCAAAGGAGTAGGGCCATCAGTGATAACTGCATGAAAACAGTGCTTGTAATACTATTTTCTGCTTTGAATATTATTTGGCATTGCTTCTCTTCTTCACAGCTTTTATCCTCATCTCTTCTACACATAAACAGCTCATAAAATTGCCAGCAATGTGTAATCAAGAAGTTTTTTCATTCTTTTTCCTGTAATACCTACCATAGGAGAAGCCCGAGATGGTGGTCTTTGTCTCCCAACAGCTGAAAAGGTTGAAATAACAGGTGGATGTATTTAAACACTTTGATTTATTTTTTTTTACTCCTCAAACCTGCTGAAAGGATCCATCTCTACAACTACATTTGATCTAACTACAGTAGGTCATGTGGACAAAGGATCTCATGATCTGATGGATCCTATGTGAAGTGTATGATGGGGTAAAAATTGTCTAATTAAATTCTCTCTGCTTTGTTCTGTTCTGATTTTTTTAAGGGAGGAGAGACAAAATACATCTAGGAATTGTCCTTGGGCTCTTTACATACAAGTATTTGATGACAGCTCTGGTATTGTCATTTTACAGTCATACCTATATAGTTGCAAATCATTTATCAATTCTTCTAGCTATCATGTCCCCAAAATTTAGATGGATTTGAATTTGTCAAAGGTGAAAGAATAATCATGTGGATAGAGACTTTATTTACAATTTCCTCAAAAGTGCAGTGAACACTTGCAGCAATGAGGGGTTTGCTGCAGACAGAATGTTCCAATAGGTCTGTTTATATATAGTGAAGCATTGAATAAATCCATGGCTCGTCAGTTGATATTTATAGCACACATTCACTCTAGTTTTTATTTATAGGTTACCTTTTAGTCTTGTCTATATTATATGTCTCTCTTGTTGGAAATGAGGCTTAAATGTCATTTAAAAAGTCTTACAGTAAATGCCAACCAGATGAGATGGTCACTCATTGGCCCCTCTTAGGGGAGGCCTCTGTGATTCTCTTGGGCCGTTTCTATTAATGGAGCATCTGAACATTACGCCAATAGGTTGTGAATCTCCACCTGCCCCTGCTGGCTTCCACAGCCCTTCTGCTGTTGACTTGTTCTCTACTGATGCTCGTGTCCTCCCTGTCCTGCTTTCCATTTATTCTCCTACTCTTCTTCTCCACTTTACCCTTGTTTGAGTCACTCACCTACTTCATGACAAACCCATTGCCTCTAATCCACTAACATTTTCATAGTCATGTCATTATTTTTTTTTAATTAATACAAGGAAAAATATTCCTTCTCACTGAACAGATGAGAAACTCATCACCTTGTTTCTATTCATGAGCTCCTCTGTCCCTAACTATGTTGATAAGGATATTGGGACTTAACACCTTCATGACATGAACATTACTCTTTCACTCAGTTTCTCTATCTGTAAAATGGAATAAGGACCATAGTCACTCAGAATCACAAAATCATAGAATGGCTGAGTTTGGAAGGCACCTCTGAAGGTCTTCTAGTTCAACCAACCCCCCTGTTCCAGCAGGGCCACCTACAGCTGATTGCCTGCTCCTGTGTCCAGATGTACACAGTATAATCCACAGCGGTGTATCCGGTGTAATCCCAGACTACGATGTCACAGATGTACCCGATGTAATCCACAACAGTGACACAAGTCAACAACTTAATTCCTTTTAAAAGAACTAGTTGGAACCACCAGGGTTTATGAATATCCTCACATGGGCAGACATCTCTGGTATCCATTATTTGCTCATTTCATATGCCTGCAGTGGATTTAAAGATCTTGCTGGAACCAAGATATCCAGTCTTTTTAATCCAGTGCTGAAAGAACTTTTTTTGTCTTCCAGCTAAACACCCATGCTTTAAAGTAATTTACATATTTACATAACACTGCTTGGCATTGTGCTAGCTTTCCCATTTTTTTTTTATCCATTCTTTCAAAGGGATAGATCACACTCTGGTATTTGAGGGCAACTTTTATGAGTGATCTGAAAGGATTTACTGTGAAAGCATACCAGATATATGAAAAGGATTAGTCAAAAAGGGTAGGGAGAAACAAAAAAGAATTACATTTCAGTGTTAAAATTTCCCATGAAAAGTTGGAAATAACTTTATAGGAGAGCTTTTAAGGTATTTAAGGACACTCTTGTTTTCTTCAATTCATAAGAGGAAGGAAACATGAATATGGAAAAAGGTATTTGATATAGAAGTTGTTTTTGTTAAAACATCTTTCAAGACATTTGTTTTTGTTAGATACAATGATTAAACATTTTCCTTTTCTTGAAAAAAAACAAATTAAGAACTGGAGCTCTTACTGAAGGTACAAATAACATCAGTTCTGCTGATAAGTTCCCCTTTGAACTTGCTTTGTTCATTTCTCTTAGTTCCATCCATGCATCTTCCTAGACCAGGTTTGGCTACAGAGGAGTTTCCTGTGTATTCTTCCAACCACTGAGTTAAACTATAACTAATTCTGAAACCAAAATGCCCTGTTGGTGCCCTTTCTAATAGCTGTCATACTTCACTCTAGATTAAATTATCATTTAAAGAAATAAATGGATTTCAAATTCCCAGACCTTGAGTAATAGCAAATTCAGGATTGTCTTTGTAGTTGAACCTATAAATCTCTATGAAGTGACATTTCAGAGGGATCTTTGTCTTTCTCTTGAGAATGAGGGTCTCATAAGTTAATAACTGACCTGTTGGCCAAACATGCTCTACCATTAAAGTCATCATGAAGAGAGATAGACAGAAGTCCTCTTCTACACTGTGAGATACTCCACAACACGCAGAAAAAAGGCAGACATCTGCTCTGCAATTTTATTCTTCTCCGTTGTTTTTCGCTAAATTTATTGGAGTTTTGAAGCCCCACAATCCTAGAGAATTAAAACCAAACTTGCTAGGCCTCCAAGCTCTATTTATAAATTCTATGTGACTTCATTACTTCTTGTCTACAGTATCAAATTCTTCTGAACTAGAAAGGTCACATTCTAACTATTATTACTGGAGAAAGTAATTCAATGTGTGACATCATAGATAGACAGTTAATTACCCCATTTAATAGGACACTACAGCTGTTAGAGAATTGTCTGCATTCAAAACAGCCCCTCTAGGGTGTTTACCATTTCAAGGGCAGAAACCTCATTCAAATTAGCCATTTGCAATTCCAAATTTATTTTAAAGATTGTAAACTTTTCTGAGAGGAACACATTTTTTTAGCTAGAATCAATATTCATGACAGTTTCCTAATAAGCATCCTGGTGTAATACATGAAATTCCTGTATTATTCTTTTGGATTTCTGACATCATTAACTGAAATATTTACTACTTCCAGGGCTCCACTGATGTTGTAAATTAGGATTCAATCAGAAGTTGGTGGAAAGTTCAGGGCACAATATCGATAATATATATTTTTTTTAATCCACATATTTTACCAGGTGTCTCAATTCTAATTGCATTTAATGAGATTACAAACTAAAGCAATTATGTGGATTACACAATAACAAGCTTTCTGTTTCCTTATTGAGTTTGCAAATGTAAGAGCAAATTCTTTCTTGCTGAAATAGTAATAGTGAAACCCCCCAATATCATTGCATATTCTTATTTTTAAAATTAATTTCTAAGAGGAGATAGGTTAAATGAAAACTAAAGCCTCATTGGTTGAATTTGTCATAGATCTGGGCAAATTAATATAATAATGGAGTTTTCTAGCTAAGTGATCTGAAATGGTCATTAAAGCTGCAGTGGTGTGTTTTTCTGAAGCTCAATTATCTGAATCTTTAGACATAAAAAAATAAATAGTGACACTGATTTTGAATCTCTAATCTTTTTCAGTAAATGAACTATTCAAAGAGTGATGAAACAAATGAAGCCTTATTTTCCATTACTAGTGTCCTTTCTGTCATTCCCTGTGCATGAATTTCAATATTGTCCCTTTTTCTCTGCATCCCCAGTGATGCTCCCAGCTGAGAGCACAGGGCTGTGGCTGGTCTGCAGCCATACATAGCACATCTGGCCAGTCTGCAGATGATAGAGAATATAACTGATGACTGAATTTAGGCTGTTGTTCCAACTGTTGCTGTTTTAAACAACAACTTAACATTTTAAGTTCTCCATCATTTATATATGCACACAGGTTGAGCTCTCCTCAGAATGTATTGAAAAAATTGTGATTGCCTTAAGGGAGACAGGACAAAGCCCTTACTTAATAACCATCTAATTTGAAAACTTCACTTGCTGGCTTATTCTTGACAGCTAGGAATATTTATGTATCACCTGAGGAGTTATGATGTCATTAATGTCCAAACCAGAAGTTTATTTTTAATGATAATAAAGAACAGATTATGATGCTGACGGACACAATATTCCTGACATTTTAGAAAATTTACTCAGAGATTGCTAAAATGAAAACTAGCAAGACTGAAACTAGTTGCTCCAATTCTAGGTAAAATCCTGCTGGTGGGGGATATGCAGAATGAAAACTACCTCTATTGCTCCTTGTTGCATAGTAGAGCTAGTAGCTGGAGAGAGAGTGAATATAGGTAATTGCACATCAGTAATCCCCAAGCCAATAATCAGAGCAGAGCATGAGCAACAGGGAAAAATGAGAGGGAAACCCCTACCCAGCTCACTGTCACTATATTCTCATTCCTTGAGTGGGCTCGTGTGTGCCTTCATTGTAGTAGTGACAGACTGATGATGACTCCCACAAAAACAAGAAATAGCTGAAAGCCAGGTGGCTTTATGCAGAGCAACAACATTATCTATTACCTTGACTAAGTAATTGTGTTTAATTTTTTAAGTTTCCTGTGCTGAAAATGTTTCCAGACTGTTACCCCTTCCCCAGTTGCAGTGGAAAACAAAATACCATTCAGCAACACAGATGGGGTAGGATCCAACACAAACATTTCTCCTCCAGGCATTTGCCATAGTCATTTTTTCCATATACAGTGGGAAAGACAAAGCCACTGCTTAAAAGACATTCTCCTCCAAAATGGGGGAGGGCTAAAATGTTTTAGCTGTCTGCAATCTGGCTAAGGATTAGAGGTTAATACCAGCCTCTCCTCTAACTTAGTACTACAGCCACTGAGTAAAAAAATTACTCTTACAGTTCTCACTGTTGGAAACAGAAAATCTGCAGTTGGAAAGGTAGCTGTTTGATTTTCCTCTTTCAAACAATGCCAAGTTTATTCAAGGAGAACAATTTACAGGAAAAGGGATAAATAATTCTGTGTTGTTTCCTCATTAACCACCCTCCACCCAGTCCCTGCAAAATGCTCACATGAAATGTGCATTCTGAGTCATACTTTCTTCTCCTGAGTCCCCCAGATAAGTGGGACATAATCAGCTGACAAGCTACAGCACTCCCTGAGAGATTTCCAGACAGAGACAAAAATTTGGAAGGGATAAAGAAATGGTCTTTAAAACAGGTACAACTGTGCTCCTGGGACACTGTTAAAACTGACAGGGTAAATCTGAAGCTGCCTTTGTGGGCATTTCCCCCACCCCAGATTTCTAGCAATTCCTGGTTTGATTTTGCAGCTCTTTGAAATGTTGTAATTGAATTAGAGACATGCAGTGATCTGCTTGACCAGTAGCTGTGACATCAATTTAAAAGCCTCCTAGCATGAAACACAAGCCAATGTGAAAGCCTTGAAATATCCAAAGAGCTTTCATCCATCTCTCCCTCCCAAGGGTGGCTCAACTCTGGACAAAAGAGGCGGCTGCTGGGGAAGGCTGATGGGAAGGTGACATGTTTCTGGGCTGTTCTCAGGAATGGGGCTTCCTTCTTGATGGTTCCAGGACATTGCAAATGTGTGAGACAGAAATGAGATAGTTCAGCATGGTTAACTTTCTATTATATGCCTTAAACTTGGAGGTGGGCAGATGCTGTGCCCTGAAAGGAGAGGGAAAAGCCAGGGCTCGGGAGAGGGGATAATCTGCTCCAATCCCCAACTGCCTGGGCCCCTGGCTAGTTTCATAACAGACATAGTCTGATAATGAAGAAATTAGTTTCTTGTTGGCTCAGAGAGGGGGAAGAGCAGATGCATCAAGAGAACAAACACAGTTTCTTTCCTCATGCCTCACAAAAATCCATTACCCAAACCCCTGTTTCCAACTGACTTCTAAGTAATTTAGAAGTAAAATAAATAATTAAGTAAGTGCTTTAGAGACACTGCTGAGCCTCTGCAGGCAATCCGTGCCACTGATAGGAAGTAGGGAGCCACAGAAAATCACAATCCTGCAAAAAGCTGAGTGAGGCACACAAATCCCCTCTGCCCTTACACCATGTCTAGACCTTGAATACCTGCCCAGCTTCCCCCCAATGAACCTATGCCAGTTACTGGTGCTCTGGAGAGCTTGCCAACCCTCAACAGGCCAGTCTGTGTTAGCTTTTCTGGGGCACATAGGATTTTAATAGCTGGGTTAAGGAGGGCTATGTTTTGTCTGTGTGCTGTGTTTTGCCCTGACAGCACTTTTATTATTATTATTTTTCTCTTTTTTGGATACTGGAGCAGATTTTCTCTGGACAAATGTATGCTTCCACAGCGTGCTTTCAAGGAAGGGTCCCTGGAGCCAGGAGAGGAGAGCAACAGCGTAGGCAGTCTGTGGCTCTCCAAGGGCTATCATCCAGACCCAGAGGTGGAAAACCACAGTGGGAAACACTAGGATATATTGGCTTTGTATTAGCCTTGGCAGAAAAGAAGTCTGCTCATCTCTTGCTGCTCAAAAGGCCTTGTGACTGTAACTGGATGCATTGTAGGGTGGTAACAGGGTACCTCACAACCCAGAAATGGTCTGGTTATGTGCTGGTTCTGTGTAGCTTTTTATTCCACCTGATGCCAATGGTGAAAGGCTTCATTTTTATTTATTTTTGTTGGGAAGACAGAGTCAAACTGTTTTTTCCGAGCCTTACAGTTTTAGATAAGATGACTATTTTTACAGATCATATTGGAAGCTGTTCATACAGGTTAAACCTTTTTTTATTCAGTAATTATGAAATTATCTTTCAAATTAGCATTCAGGCTTGCCAGTTCTTCCTATGGTCCCTGGCTTACATATGTCATGACTTAAAAACTAACATTTTATCTCTTCTTATGGTCTTGTAAACTTGGAATAGTAATTCCTAAAATATTTTTCAAAATCCTCTATTATTCTTTGGCTCATATTAGGTATTTTAGTAACTAGAATGCTGGGGCTCTAGCACTGTTTCTTGGTAGCTTGTCTTAAAAGAAAAAAAAAAAAAAGGAGTTAAAAAAGGAGTTCCTGTATTTCTGAAGTATTTATTTTAAGAAAATACCCATCTAAAGAATGATACAATACAGATGAACAGGAATGATGAAACCAAATAGTATTTATTGCATTTTAGTCAATCTCTGAATATATCCTGCCAGATAGGAAAAGCTCTCTGAAATCATTTAATGACAAAGAATTAGATTTCAATATTGCAGAGCTCTAACAGCTTTGTATGCTGTAATATTCAGCAGTTGTTGAAACTTGAATTAGGATGCATAATCCAAACATCCTCTGTTCATGGTGGTGTATGGAAATGAAGAGGGATCAGATCCAGACATTCAAGAGGACCAATTAAGATATAAAAAAAGAGGTTGTCTATGCTTTGGTGTTTGAATTCCAAATCCAGACCAAATTGTAAATTATCAGTGACTGGTTATATATCACTCAGAAACTAGATATATTTTACACAGCTCTTGAACACTAGGAGTTCTAATTGTTATCAGTTTAAATTAGGACAAGTTTTCTTTCAGAAACCAATTCTTTTATTGCTTCTCATGCCGCTTGGAAAAACTGGACTTTTAATTCCTTCCTTGCTTCCCATGCCATGAATAAGAATGGGCATGAAATGCCTTTTATTGGTATTCACATCCCTGAATAAACTTTGGGTCACTTTGCTGGTACTTGCCCAAAACTTTGTGGGAACTCACTGCAGCAGAGTTTAAATTGCATTGTTCTGGTGGGCGCTTTATGCACCTTCTTGAAATGGAAAACATTTCCCATTATCCATCTGCTCTGTCCTGTGCTTCCAGTTGCTTCAGCTTCCTATGATTTAAAAGGTTTGGGATCTGGTGGCTCTACTCCAAGCAGCTGATTTTCATTAAAGCTTTGATGAGAAACTTAAGCTGGAATCACAAACATCTGCAGTAAAACTTCCTCCCTGCTAATAGACATTTCTCAGAACGTAACCTTGTTGTACCAGAAAAAACCCAGCAGCTAGAAATCCAAATTACCCTTTATAGGAGTTAACCTAACATAACCTCAAGAGTCTGAAACAAATTCACTTAAATATCTGCTTTTTAAAAGGTAGGTGCAATTCCCATTAGCTTAAAAGAATATAAAGGTTTCTGTCAAGCTAAAACCCTTTTTGGCTCACACCTCAGGATTAGGTCTTCTGCTGTTTCTTTTAGTGCTAGTTTGTTTTGCACAGATTAATGCCACAAGTAAGGATCAAATTGTGGTTTCTCTAAAGAGTCTGCAAGACTTTCTGTTCCAGCGTTTATGGGGGAAGGGGTGAAGGAAATTTGGTGATAGTTTGAGTCTTTGTTAACAGGTGGCTGGGACTTCTTTTTATATTTATTTAACGTGAGCCGTTCTAGGGAGGTGGGTCTGTCATAGCTCCCTTGCTTATTGCTTTAGAGACCCAGAAAGCAAGCACCTCAGATACTATTTCTTGCTTTTGAAAATTTAGATTAGCACCGCTGGTAGAGATTGTGGAAAAAATAACTCAAATATGGCATTTTAACACGCAAGCTTCAGCAGATACCTTCTGCCTCGTACTTTCTTTTATAATAAATGGCTAATTTTGACTCGACTATGATAATTGTTTCCTTTAAAGGACTTCTTTTGACTCTCTGCCTTTCCCCTGAGTCATAAACACTGGTGCTGGAAAGATTTTTCATCATCCATCCATCCATCCATCCATCCATATCATGTCTTCCTTCACCCTGGGAATTGGCTTCCTGCCCTGTCCCTATTGCTTCTTTTTTTTTTTCTTTACTCTTAAGGCTCTTGATTATCTCATTCTTGCTTTAAATTTTTCATCTCCTTTGTCTTCTTCCTGCTTTCATTTGCTTCCTTTTCCGCTGTTTGCTTCAGTTTTTCTTTCCGGAAAGAACTTCTAAGATCTTATTTTCTTGCTTGGCAAGTGTCTCTGCAGAGTGTCTGTCTTCCCTTTCTTCCACTTATCCTTCTCACACTCATCTCCTATACTGGGCTCTCTTTGCTATTTTCTTTACCTCATGTAGTCTTTTAAATCAGAATGAAATGAGTCCTTTTCTGGATGTCACCTTACATTCATTTTACATTAAAGTGAGTGACTGCACAACATGAATCACAAGGAATAATTTGCCATACTCTCTAGTATCCGAAGTTTTGTGCCATTTTTTATTCTCACCTTAGACTCTGTAAGGACCTTTATACCTACTGAGGAACAAAATCTACATGTATATAATTAAAAACATCATGCCAGTGGAATTTGCAAATGCAAATGTTGACAGTGGCAGGCTTCAGACCCACATAGTAGTGTATGGCCTGCCTTTTGCTTTAAAGGCATGTGTTTGACAGTGGGATATAACTGTTCTCAGAAGTTACTTCTGGTTTCCAGTTTTAACTCTGTAGTGTCTCACCAACCCCTTTCCTTCTGCTATGTCCAAGTCAATGAATGGAACCTCAAACCAAAGATTTTGGATATTTGCCACTTACTTGTTTGTTTTCACTTGATATCTGTCTGTCAGACAGTTTTAAATCATTTGCTTCTACCTCTGATGAATCTTTCTTGTAAAATATTTTAGCCTATCCTTATTTGGAAAAAGCAATGTCTGATTTAATGCTGCTGACTGCATTCTGGTTACACTGATGACCTGGATCCAGTGCTTTGTGCTCACCCTTTTTCTTTCTCACGTTCTCCCCATACACATAAGGATTCAGCACAGTAACATCTCCCCCACATCCCCTTACTAGTTTTGTGAGCCAAGGAACTTAATCATGCTTAGCAATACACAAGCAACTGAGTACTTGAGAGTTCTTTCCTATTGATCTACCTCTCGATAGACAACCCATCACAACTGTATAAAGTCTCCAGTGCTTAATTACCTTTGAAATTAAAATTTCTAAGTAACTTAAGTCTGAACTGGGTTGTCTTCAGTTTCCGGTTATTGCATATGATGAGAACTCCATTTGTTAGACTAGCTAGCCTATAACTAATTTTTTTTTTTTTTCTTTCCTGTGTATGTGCTTACACAGTAAGTTAACAGTTTTTTCTTAACCTCCCTCTGAGCTAAGCAAATTGAATTGTCGAGTCTCTCAGCTATCTTCCAGTTCCTAATACTGTAATCCTTCTCATGATACTTCTCTGAATCAGTTTCATCAATTTATAAGAATTCTTCTTGAAACAGAGGAAGAGAAGTAGACGATACCTTATTGCATGATGGTCACTACCAGTGCTCACTGTTCAGGTAACATGACATTTAATTGGGTGGAATCTAGACCAGTTAATTTAAACTGCTACATTTTTTTGCCCCTGCCTTTAGCTGGTTAATAAAGCTGTCCTGAAGTGACTACACAACATAGTCCTTATCCCATACATGGGGAATTGGGGTTTATAATTGACAACAGTGTCTGATTCTGATTGAAAAAGTTTAGGAACTGTTTATGTACCTAATTTAGGTGTACTGGATCATGTATTGGTTAACAACCAGGACAGTAAGGTACTAGATGTTGCCTGAAGTCCAACTCAAACCCACAATCCACTGTGTGAGTTAGTACAGCATATAAGCAAAGCATTTAAAATGTAGTTAGTCCTCTTCTTTTTGCTGTTAAGAGACTTTCATTCAAATCCAAGGCACAGAAAAGCTCTGAATGTTTAAACTACTTCTCCCAGTTTGTCTGAGTTTAGGGTTGCCAGACATGGGAAAGAAAGAGGAGTGGAAAACTGAGAAATGTTCACTAATATGTATTTACATAAATTGAGATCTCCTGTTTACAATAGGTTCATAATTTCACAGTTTTGTGAGGATTTAAGAGCATCTAACCAGTAGAGCCTGGGAACTCCCACCAGCACTCTGTCAGACCTTGCAGATTTCTGAAAATGTTGTGTACAGCAGAATCATGTGTGAGGCAAATGCCATCCAGCAGGCTGAAACACCATGGTCTCTGTCTGCCCTAATCTGTGCTCTGGCTTTACCACAGTGCGTTTCATTCCGTGGTTGACCATCCCCACAGTCCACAGTGATGCCCTATCCGCAGCTCGGTAGCTCTGCCTTGCAAATCTGCCATCTTTGTATAATTTGGCACTGTTCAATGTGACTAAGCCTCTGTCTGCTCGGGAGAGCTGTAGGCCTGAGTCAATATTTAGATGAAGGAGCTGAATCAAACCACGCTGTGTAAGAGAGTTTACTCCGTGGTTCACTGTGAGCTTTGGGCTAAGAACTCAGATTTTGAAAGAAGCTAATTCAAACCTGCTGGGATAAACCCTGTTCCTGGGGCCAAGGGAAGGGAGGTGGGCTGTGGGAGGTGGAAGCTCTCTGAGGACCAAAGTAAATGTTCCTTTCTCAAGTGAGAGGCTACCAGACTGGCCCCTACATCAACCCCTGGGTTTAGAGCTGATTCCCGAGCTCCTGTTACCAACTGTGTACGTGGATTGACGGGGAAGCAGATTCTCACTGTTACAATCCGTTCCAAAAGAGCATTCTGCTGGGCCTCCTTTGAAAGTGCCATGGAGGTGGGCCCTGAAATACACTTATGAAGAGAATTTGTAGCTAGGTAAGAGGCCTGAAATCCTGGCTGCTTCCTCATGAAGCCATAATATCCTGCAGCCAAGGGCCTTGGTGTGACAATAGCAGGTGGCATCATTCATTCTTAAAGTGGGATCCCAGAGTCTAAGTTCTCCCATTGCAGGGACTGCAGTAAGCTGCCAGATCAAACACCAGCTAGTGAATCCATTAGATCAGACTGAACAAATGAAACTTCAGGGAAGATTGAAATGGGTGAAGGAAACTAAAGTGTCATTCGCCTACAGTGTCCAGTATATCTCACAACACTTTCCCAGGGACTAATATATTAAAATGAAGCAATGTGAGCTGTGTATTTGGGAAAAAACATACTAGACAGTCATATTAAAGGCAAATAATCACTTATGCCCATTATCCTGTGAAAAGCAGCTACAAAACCCATCCAGCGATTAAATCAGGCATTTCACTGAGGGACTTTCCATTTTGTAAGCAACAGGTGGCAATGCAGCTTCCCAGGAGTTCTCCCAGGCCAGAGGAGAGCTGTACATGGGATGTCATGGAGCCCATCTAAGACCGGGATGGCTCCCGAGAGCCCCTGTGCCGAGCAGAGTGGAGTTTAGCCTCCGGTTTTCTCACACGGGTTGTGTTTCGCGCCGAGTCCCTGGCAGGACTGGCAGGCGTTTCCCAAGGCTGCCCAGCTGCTGGGAGCTGCTGTGGCAGAGGGCTGAGCTCTGACCAGCCCTGCAGTAACCCTGGCTGGCTGAAGGGCTTGTGAACTTATTTCCATGGCTGTTAGTTCTGGCAATTGGAGTGTAGGGGGAAAATTAGCCTTGTGATATCAGAGATTGCAATCTTGATATTGTCATAGTGACACGGCTGTGCTAATCTCATCTCATTTTGGGATGTTATACTAGAACTACTCTTTCCCTTCCCATGACCTCGTGTAACTCAATTTGCCTCCTACTTTGCATCTCCCACACATGAGACATTACCATCCCCCCCTCCCAGTGTATGCCTGAGTAATTTAGTGTTTTCTCAAGCTGTATTTTTGAGTAGTCCGTTCCTGACGCAGCCTTGATAGAATGAGGAGCATCGTCCAATCCCAAAACACAGAGGTTGCAGGAAAATTTTCCATTGTCAAATTATTTCTCAAATCTCTTTAATTTCATTTGTCACCAATCCCAACCTCATACTTATTGCAAGTCTTAAAATATCTGCAGGTGTTTTCTCTGCGGTTTCCTGCTCACCTTTGATTTATTATCCCTGCTCTCATTGTGAAAAGGAATTTCAGATCCTGGCATTCGGAAACAAAAGCACACACTTCTACAGTACAGTGTTTGCCACCAAAAGACAGACTCTTTCTGGAAGTTTAAGTGAATTGCAATTACAGGAACTACAACAAGGCAAGCAGAAAAGTGTTGTGACAATTAACCCTTGTAAAAAAGCTCTGTTTGGACAGGCCTGTTTAATTATGTTGGCAGGAAAGTCAGAGACGTGCTAAGCCAGCCTCACTGCAAAGTACAGCAGCTGTCTGCTCACATCAGGCAGGGCATGTGTACGTTTTGAAGTCTGAACTGTATCTCTCCGGTCCCAAAATGCAACGTCTCAGCCTCACTGCAAAAAATCCTCCGGTATCACTTTAAGGATCAAATGATTAAGCTAACGTTAACCAGATGGGAGCTTTAACACAGACAAATGAAAGCAGAAAAGCGCAGACACTAGAGAGAGAAGGGAGTTACTGTACCTCAGCAAAAGGCACCCAACTTCCAGTAGCTACTGCCTGCTGCTGCCCTCTGATAACAGTGGCTTCTTGCGTGCTGACCGCTGAGCTACCTTCAATGTCAAACTGAAAAAAGCCTCCCTCACTCGAGGCTGTGATGGAGGAGAAGCATCTCAAAAAGAATAATATAGAAGAAACGAGGGGCCAGGCGGAGATCAAAGCCATTTCCTCTCCTTACATCCAGCAGTGGTCTTCTAGAGTCTCAGTAATTGTTTACCCTCTTCTGCAATCAGCCCCCCTTGGCTTAGTGGTGCCTCAGTTATTGTAACTTTCTTTCAGCATTCAGTTTCCAGATGTGGCATTTCAAGGCAGTCTAACCAGATCCTCATTTAAAAGAGGGAAAAAAAAAAAGAAAAAAGAACAAAAAAAAGTTTTAAAAGAAATAAAAGGAAAAGAAGGGAAGAAAAACACTTTTGCTGCCTCCCTCGTTCACTCTCTGTGCCTGTGGCTCCTCTTTTTCCCCAGAGGCTCCAGCTCAATAACATACAGATGGGCAGTGCTTAAGCAGAGAGTGTCAAACAGAGATTGTATTCCAGGAAAGCACCGCTGGCTCCCCAGCCACCTTATCTCCCCCTGTCAGGATACAGACTGACGCTTTGCACGGTGCTCTGGCTTCCTTCACATGTTCACATCATTCTCTTTTTTACCTTTCGTACCAAGACCCTCCCACTCAAAACTTTGCTGTTCAAAAAGTGAGGTCACCCTTTCCTCCCCCGCCACGCCACCCCCCCACAACTCCATCTGACCGCTCCACATGAAGCAGTGACTCTCATGAGTGGTGGTTGTTTTGGTTTGTTTTTTTTTTTTAATATTGCCAAATTATTCAGTGGAAGACAGAAAGGTGCCAAATTTATTAAAAAACAAAATACTAGACCAATCTTTTATTTTGGCATGGGGGACGGCGGGCTGTGGGCGGGAGGAGGAGGAGGAGAAGGAGGAGGGAGACAGCCTGGCTGTGCCATGGACTAATAGGGCTAAGTGGTTTCTCTAACATGCTTCATTCAGACCCTTTCCCTCAAGCCCACCTCTCAGCTTCTCGTCAGCTTGTGAAAAAGAAAATCCTTGACTACGATTTTGGAAAATGACTTAATTCCTCAGACTCATGAACTTCTGTTTACAAAGAGCATCTTGTATTCCTTTTTCAAGAGATGCTTTGTGAGACCCTGGTAACAAGGCTTGCAGTGTGTGTATGAAAGTGAGCTGAATATATTGCCCACAGCTGACTTAATTTTACAACTACAATCTCAAAAAGACAACGTAGAAACCCTTGCTAAGGTTTTGGGTTGAAGTCAAGGTATAATTATACTGACGTACACCGCTCCTGCCAAGGGGTCAGCACCCCATCTCTTCAGTCCCTGTCCTGTGTGCAGGGGTTTGTAGTACCATTAGCCTGTCACTTTTAACAGAAACTGGCTTATTTGGCTTCATTCTGAGAGTGATTTCTTCTCCCTCCCTCCCTCCTGAAGATATTATGAACCAAGGAAGCAGTCAGTAGAAAATCAAGGGTAAGATAAAGTGTTCTACTTATCTATTAACTTCTACACCCCTGTAGGCACAGCTTTGGACCCATAAATACAAACCAGATGTAATATAGGGACTATAGAGAAGTTAACCACCAAGAAACTCTACCTGATTCAGAAATGGTATAGCTGAGCAAGGAAAGGCCACTGAAGCTTGTGGGACAAACTATTAACTGGAAGAGAAGAAAAAGCTGTTCAACACAAAGCTATGAGGTTCAGGACTGAGGCTATTAGGAGAAATAAAAATGGCAATAGTGGTTGCAGGTAATTCTCTCCTGAGAGCAATTGAAACATCTCTCTATTACCTGGACTTGTTATGGTGTCAACCATGCTGCCTCCCAGGAACCTGAGGGTGAGATATTATTGAGTGCTGCCAGGACTTTTCTAGCTGTTTCTGCTAATGGCAGTTCTGGGAACAACTGGGAGCAGGTCTGAAGGCTCAGGGGGCAGAAGACCAGGGAAGCTCCAGGTAGTGACCCCATAAGGTTCCCATTAGACCTTCTGCTACAGGAAAAAATTTGAGGTGTAAAGATAACTTGACAACAGGGGCAAAAAAGAGAATAAAACATCTTGAAAGTAAGAGACAGAATCACCACTTCTGTGAATTGTACAGCAAATTACTGGAATTTGTGAGACAACTATTTCTGCATTAGGGAGGAACTGTTGACAAAAAAACAGAGAAAGATAACTTGAGGAACAGTTACTTACGGTTTGTAAATCTTTGGATGGGAAGAACAAGAAAATTAAAACTACATATTTCTGGCAGTCAGTCTTCAACAGATTCAGAGACCTGGGAGGGAAGTTCTCTTGCTTAGTAGAAGAAGGAATTGAAACAAGTAAGTGGTCTGTAAAGACATGACATAAACCAGAGAGGCAGGAAAGACCAAACTGTGAGCTCTTTCTGAACCCAGAGCTCATGAAAGAAATGTCTGAGCACAGGAGGAACATACTGAGATGAAAGCTGAAAGGTAAGGGCAGAGAATGAGATGTAATTTTAAAGAGAATAGATGTGAAAGGAAGGTATGGGGGATCCTTGGTTCAATATCCATCAAAGAGAGAAAGTTCTCAGAGGACAATTTGATAAAGAAAAAAGTTTAAGGTGGAAGACTTTGTTAAATGGCTTCTTGAGGACACGCAAAAGGAAAGATAATGGGGATGCAAAAAGGGCACTCCTAAGGAGAAATGTGGAGATGAATACTGAGAAACAGAATGGAGGAGATATGGTAAGGGACATTGCTGGGGAGATGGTTAGTGATGCAGACTTGGAAGGACGCACTTGTTGCTGGTTAGGGTGAGGTGCCCACCTGAGTTTCACCCACATCAGGACAAGGGCAACTGGGGGCAGTACAGCCTGTGTGTGGCCCATGCAGGTCAGGGACACCTCTGAGGGTGCAGATTAGGAAGGGGCTAGAAAGGTGTTGAGCCTGGGGAGAGAGAAGCAAGCTATTTCTCTGAGTGTTTATTTAATAATTTGTCTTGCTCTTTTCTCAATACCTAAATAAGTGATTAAATATTTCTGTTTGTTTATTTCAAATAAATTCTATTATGTGGAATGCCACGAGTCGAGACTGTTTTGCCTGTGACAGTAGTGAAGTCTTGTGAATGAGGTGCTGAATGAATATATTCAACCAAAACAACTGTGAAATTCATGAGCCTTGCTCAGTGCAACAAAATGACCATCTGCATCCTGGGCATTCCACTGAGGGACTTTCTTCTTCAAGTATGCATCTGCTTTACCAGAGCAAGAAATACCATTAGAAATATTATTGAGAGAGCTTAGATTATAAATTATTCCAGTAAAGCCTAATTTTTATTGCACATATGTAGCAGGTAACAAAATGTGTGCGATGTGTATGATGTGCATGAAGGTGTCCCACTTAGTAGGCTATTAATAATGCAAAACCCTGAAACACATCTACAAAAAATAGAAAATACCATTCTCAAAACAGGCAAAAGTTGCCAAGTGAAAACAACATTCTTACACATCTCATTTCTTAATGTAAAATTGGAACAAAGATATTAATATCTCTGTAAAAGAGTTCACAATAGTAATTTACAGTACTTTGAGAGAGGTTAACATTGTAATAATTCTCAAGATAAAAGTCTTAAAAGAAAGATTATGTCTGCTTAACAACTTTGGAAAAAAAGATCCTTTCAAATATCCCAGACTGACCCAAAGCATTAAAAATCTGTAAAATCTCACGTTATGAATCTCCACAGAAAAGGAAGTAAAGTTTACTGCAAATAGTATAATTATTAAACAACAAATAATTTATTCTTATGAAATACAAGAAATCAAGAAAGACACAGTTCACTACAGTTGACAAGATCTAAGTCTCTCCACAAATATATATTAGTTCCATACCAGAAAAGTTATAACCAAAATCTTTTCACCAGAATATATTATATATATTAATTTCCCTAAATATTGCTATATAGTGGAATAGTTTGCTAAACAACAACTGCTTACAAAAGCATTTAATTAAAAATATTTTAAAATATT
>JANHGN010010206.1:10313-25334 GCA_024605025.1 Megaceryle maxima | reverse complement strand
TAATTAAAAATATTTTAAAATATTACATTCCTTTTCAAAACCTGCAGATTTGTGTAGAAATGCTGAGAATTTAAAATGGTTCATAGGATACTCATAAAAATGCAAGCCTCTGAATGTAAACCTGTGCTCTGATGGACTTCCAGTTTCTTTATCCTTGGCAGAGATGATGTGGGTGTATTGCGTGAGCAGTCTCAGATTTGGAACGGGACTTCTTCAATATGTCAGGGTAGAGAAAGAGGAGTTTCTCCTTCTATTTTCCCAGTACCATTTTCTGTTCTTTTTATGAGTTCTTTCCCCCATTTTCAGCATTTGGTTTTGATTCACTGTGATAGACAGTAGGATTAGTGAAAGACAAAAGGAAGAATCCAGCAAAAGTCTTATTACAAATAATATATTCCAAATTAACTAATCTCAAGATGTTGTGTGTGGGCCACTGGTGGTTTGTCAGGTCCCAGTGGGAGATCTGCAACCAGTCTGTTGAGTTCTAGTGCCAAGAGTTACCAGTTAAACATTTAATAACATTTGAAATGTTGACAGATGACTGATGTTTGAGATCCAAAATGTTTTGGAGTCAGTGTTCAAATTACCTTTGTAAAGGTTAGAAGACATTGGCAGCATATCTATGTATTATTGAGTGAATTAGCAACCTACAATCTGCACTAGAAATCTATGCCAAATGAGGGGCAACAGGCAGTTAATTATTTCTCTGTCACCAGAGAGTGATGCTAATAATATCTCAGTTATACAAGCAAAAAAGGGCCTTTGTTAACTTATTTCATGTGTTTTAGATTATGTCATACTAGGAAAAGTCTAAGTTTGCAGTTAGAAGATAAAATTTATGCTGTAGGCCTCAAAGATGGCCTACCTTCAAAGCCTTCAAGTTGTAGATCTGGTGCAAGGGAAGTACAAGCATGTTCTTTGCTGTACTAGTTAAGGGCATCATCTAGTGAATTTCCCACATGAGAACATTTTTAAGCCAACTGTCATCTTTCATGTTATTAGTTACTGGCAAAACTGGGATCTGCCTGCTTCCAAGCTACTTTCAACTAACCTCATAGTATTTCTTTTCTGCTTTGATACATGTTATTGCCCAACTTTTTCCTCAGTAAAACTCTTCAATTAAGCATACCAAATCTTGCAAGTCTGATGAAAACTCTGTCATTCTTTAGCACTACAACATTAGAGGCAAGCTTTCTACTGAAAGATTTTTCAAGGTTTTTACTTCCAGTTTGCAACAGGGAAACAGCTGCCTGTCTTTTTTGCTAAAAGCGTTGTCCTTGGGAACTGTATGGACCTTATGACTAGAAATGAACCACAGCATCATGTAATACTGGATAACTCACTTGAAAAATCCAACCTAAAGACAGTCACATTGAGAATAGTGATTTTCCCAATCCAGTATCCTCTCTCCACTGGCAACCAGTAAGCAGTAACACTATTTTCCTAGCTTTTTAATATGAAAATATTTCAGTACTAGTCATTTTTGTCCCCCATATCTGAACCCTCTGGTGTTCTTGATATGTCATTATTCCTGTTGAATGGCCTGAACTATAGAGTGTTATACTACCATTAATGATATTATCTACTTAATTTCTTATGGATCCCAAGGTTCTGTTTGCTTCTGAGACATCTTTTCTACAGAAATTACTGAGGGAAGTAAGGGGTGTTAGCCCAGCTCCCATTGTACGAGGGTGCATGAGTTAAAAACAATCACATGTAGCATTGCATAAAATAGCAAAGACTCTGTGATCTTAAAAAATGAACTAGAGGAGGTGGGTATCGAGAGATGAGGGTGAAGGGGTATTTGCAGGGATGGAGACTGTGATACCTGTCTTCTGTGGATGAAGAGTCGAATCTTTTCATTTCCTGTTACAGTTCTGATGGCATCTTGACACTGGCCAGAGGACCAATGCAATATTCTAATAATTACGTTTCTTATGACCCAGTGTTTGGATCTGACACCTTGGCTTGCACATCCAGCACCTAATATTTCCAGATGGTGTCCCATATAAGTTTTGGGCCTGTCTGATTATTTTTTAAGATAAAACAAGCCAAGACAAATCAAGTCAGTCTGTTATAGTCAGAAAAGTGATACTTTCTGCTAGAACAGAATAAAATTTTAAGTGAGAAATTAAAAACAAATCAGATGTTATTTCTACAATAGAAATATCTCTGATATTATCAAATATACTTGAACGTTTGTATGAATCTGGAGGGAATTTGAATAAGAGGGTATGGGACAATTATCCTTTGCTCATAGATGATGCTGCTTAGTATCAGTAGATAAAGTTAGTGGAGAAAGATGTGGCATTGTAGCATAGCAAGAAGGTGCTTTTTGGGGTTACTGGTAGATCTTATTGATAACAGCAACACATCATAGAGAAGAGAGTGGATGGCCCTGACTAACAAAGCATCAACAACTTCTTTTAAAATTGATAGGAATGGACTTCAGACTCATATAGTAGAGAATAATTGTTAGACACTTGTTTTGACCTTATTTATAGGCAGATAGGGAAACTGATGTCTTGTTATAATTAGTGAAGTTGCACTGGGTATTAGTGAAGACAGAAATCCTTACTAGGCACTCCAGCATACTGCAGAATGTCTAGGATGTGGATGGTGGATTCTTTTCTGATGTTAATTGTCTACTCATTTACTTCTGAAGAAGATTACATAGTGAGAAAGAAATAATTTTGTATTTTAAACATCATGTTTAAACAACATGATCCAGTTCAGATAAAGCCTTCTCTTAAAGGGGAGGCCTGTCCTTATATTGTCCTTATATAATATCCTTATATTTTTTTTCCTTTTGCTCTTCTTGCAAATCTTCTCCAAACCTCCAGAAAGGTACTTAATTTGTTAATCCTTGATGATTTCACTCATGTCCTTAATGCCTATGAAAATTTCTCTATTAGAGAGTCCTCAAAGATAAAACAGTTCCTTCATGAGGCTGCCCTCTTAGTCTAATGACATCTATTCTTGGTTTTAGCTTTGGTCCTTCACTGAAGCACTGGGTACAAGGGGCTAGCTGCTCTTCCCAGTCAAGTCAGGAGGACTTAAATAACAACAACAAAGAAGATTAAAGTGAAATGAAGCCTGATTACTTTGTTTCTAACCCCTTGACCTGGTTTTGGTGCTCACACCCTGGTCAATTGGCATATTTATTTCTGTGATTCAGTTATTGCATTCCTACACAGTGCAGCTTTTCCCATTGCATTATGCTTTGACCTACACTGACCGCTTTCTTCTCTGTCTGGAGTCTTGAAACATTTCCCTTTCACTCCCATCTTGTTTGTCCAATTCAAGTTGCATATCTCTATTTTTATTTTTTTAAAATTCTCCATTCTCCCTCCAGGGAATGTTCCCCACCCTTCCTCCTCATCAGTTGTTGTTTGATCATAATAATGGAACATTGGCTGAAGAAAATGAATTGCATAAAAATTCACACTGAACTTTACATCCCCTTTAGAAGTCCCCATAAAACAGTTTTCCAAAGCTGAAAAAAGAAACTCCACCCAAAACCCCAAACCCTGGAAAACTGACTAACTCTTCTGAATCTAACAATGCTTAACTTAGCCTTGGATATGAAGTCACACAGAAGTAGATATTCCAACTCACTGACAAAACTTTTCCCATGGACCCTGCACGGTCAGCACAAAGAAGAAATTGTCTCGGATTCCATCAGTTTATCCTAGGCACAGAGGCTTGCTGGTGGCCAGAAAGGAGTATGTCACCTGTCAGCAAAAATGTAATTTAGAAAGCTAACTGAAATAGTGAGAACATTAACAGTCTAACCAGGGCAGCAAAGCAGTCGGTGCAGCTTGTTTTCTGGCAAGGCAGGTGGGTTTTATAGCCTTCACTGATCTCTGAACTTACCCTGTCATGTCCCCTTGTGCTAGATGTAGCAGAAAGAGAGCAGTTTGGACTTGCAAGAACTATCTTTTTCAGTCCTGCTTGTCTCATAGGAGGACATCCCAACACCAGCCAGCACTGTCTGCTCAGTCATTCCCTTTTTAAGCATTGCACCTGTTTTAAAGTTGCTCTGTGCCAGCACTGCTTGAAAACAGCCTTAGATGGCTTGCAGAGCAAGCCTAGGATGCTGTCAGAAACTACTGTGTTATAGAGAATAAGAGAACGGTTACCCTGTAAAACAAACAGTTCAGCAAAGCAGATTCAGAACATTATTGTGTCTGGAACTGTACCACACCTATTGCCATGTGGTCCAATGGGGAATTTTTCAAATCCTTGGTTTCTCTAGTACTCATTTACATTTGTTTAAGTGGAGGGAGCTGTGAATGTGCTCTCTCTTAGTTTATTGGTTTTGGATACTAAAATTACTTCTCCTGAATGGCCCAATAAGCAAGAAGGAGGAATAAATTTTGATTGCACTATGCCACCTGTATTCTTGATAGCTTAATTTGTTAATGTCAAGTCTGCAGTCACTAAATGAATCCTCATGAAAGTCTTGACTATCTGCTGAAGGGCACTGACTAGTATGATGCAATTAGCTGAGCTCATCGATTATGATGGACAGATGGAGCTCTATGGCTTTTTCAGAAAGAGCTTAATCAAAGGCACCAGAATAATAGAAGCTCTCTAAATGAGAAAGGCAGTGAACTAAGACACTTAATTAGATTTTTTTCTTTTTTTTTTTTTTTGGAAACTGCTGTGTTTATTATACTTCCCACTTGTCCTTGACATTTCAGTCTCAACCACAAAGGAACATAACTGTACTATTGATTTCATGTCAGTCAAAAAGAGTTAATTAACATAATAAGTTGAAAGTATTTGTATGAAACTAAGATCTGTAATGAGGAAAAAAAAAAAAAATTTCACCCAGTTTTGCAGGATTTTAATGTCCTGTCTTAACAGCAGCAGTGTTTGAAAGTCACTTTACCATATAGTAAATACTGGTTTTCAGATTTTTTTTTTGTTTTGTTTCATATTTTGTACTTTCTTGTGATTTTCACCCTGGCCAACTGATGGATTCAATAGAATAACAAAGCAATTCCCTTTGACAGGAGGCACAATACCAGTTAACCCATCCTGTTTGTTAGTAACAGGGCTGGCTAAGCAGCTGGCCCCTTTCCCACTGCCAGGAAATGCTGACAGCAACAGCTATGCCACTTCAGCTGCTAACTGGCTCCATAGTGAGTCTTGGTGGCTAATGAATTGCGTAAGCACTGCCCAGATCTGTCCAGACCTGAGGAAAAAGAACAGCAGCACTGGGACATCAGCTGCTTTGAGAGAGACCCTGCACCACAGAGAGTTTGATGACAAGTGTGTGGGTCACGCTCTGTTTGCAGTGACTTTCCCTAGCATGATAATGCACATCAGCCATGCTGCATTTTCAAGTAAAGCAGAATGAAAAAGAATTTAGGAGACACCAACATCTTTTAGCTGGCACAAAATGTTTTGCTACGACAGCAGCCAGCC
Organism: Megaceryle maxima; assembly: GCA_024605025.1. NCBI lineage: Eukaryota > Metazoa > Chordata > Aves > Coraciiformes > Cerylidae > Megaceryle > Megaceryle maxima. The sequence goes on along the minus strand of JANHGN010010206.1, from coordinate 19,898 downwards.
ACGACGGAGCCAACAGACAGAGCAGTGTGCATGCATGTTGAAAATTGGCTGATTTAGTTGCCTACCCACACGTACAAACGAATCCTGGTAGCTCCCTAATTGCCAAGCTGTTAGCTATGCAGTCAGGCAGCTCCAGATTAAGCCAGTCCCTTCAATTTTAGACACTTGCTTTCATAGCTGTGAGGAAATCCATGTTGCTTTGTCCACTTTTATTAAGCTATCAGAGATCTGAATGCGTACGCATGTGGACAGGCATTGTGTAAAACTCCAAACAGAACAGTTCTATGAGGCAATTGCCCTTAGGTACACATGCTGTGTGGATGACCAGAGGCAGCTGTTTCTTCTCTGGTGTCTTAGACAGACTTTATCTGAAACAGGAAAAGTTGCCTGCCTTTAAAAAGAACCAGAAGCTTTACTTGGTGGCTTTTTCTAAGTAGTAGAAAGTTATTAACTTCATGTGGGATGTGGTGAGTTTTAATGGCAGATCTGCTGCATATTGCAGAAGGTTGTGTTGATGGTACAAGCTACTGCTCTGGGGAGAAATTGTTCCTGTGACGTTATCTCAATTATGCATTTGAAGTTCAGGCCTCCAGGAAAGATCTCACTGCTACATACCTGACATTTGGAGAAAGAATGGACTGTTTAGATATCTTTGGAAATGTTTCCTTGGATTTCTCTAAACTTTGCACTAAGCTCAGATGATTCTTCTGTCTTAGCTGAAAATGCCTTTTTGGGAAACTGCTTTTCATAATTAAAGAACATAAAACTTGGTTTCTGAGCTGAAAGTTTTTAACGACCCTAATAAACAGGTCAACCATGTGGGTCTGCAACTTCAGGCTACCTGGCCAGCTGGGGTAACAAACAACCTTATAACCTATGATGAGTGTGGACTACAGCTTCAGTGCTCCCCTTCTGTTCCTACAGAGCTCATTGTCTTGTGCTGTGTGAATAGAGCATTCCAGTCAAGCTACCATCTTCAGCGTAAATGCAGTGAGGACCCGTTGACTCACCCATCCAGATGCAATGAAATAACAAACCAGTCACTTAACCAGTCATTTAATTCTACACAGTGTGGTATCCCCAGAATTACCAGGATCAATATTTATTTTTGAAAGCAACACCAATGGATGTACCCCAGTCCTCCTGACTCAGAGTCTGCTGTATCCTTACAACACACATATCATGTCTCCATAGCATCACCCATTACTGTGGCAACTGATTGGAAGTCCAAATGAGCTTTGTGTAGCCAGTATCATTCTGATAATTCCTGCCAAAGCTGCAGGATGCAAAGCACTTTATATATTTTTGCTTACCACTAATCTAATGATAAAAAGAATACACCCTGTCAAAATTCCTGGTATGGAGACAGCAGTAAACCCACTAACACTTTGACACCATTCCCATTGTAGTTTCTAAGAGAAACAACCACTTTTTTTTTTTTTTTTTAAGTAACTATCAGTAGTTTCCATAGCTGAGAAATTGCTGCTAGCTGCCAGAAAGTTTTCTTCCATTCCCATTTAGATGTTATGCTTACTTGCAGCTGCAAAAAGTGTCTTTAAGCTCCTATTTTCTATTCTCTGCTGTTGACAAACACAGGTAGAGGTTTAGATTGATTTGTGTCATAACAATCTTTCATGATACTCTTTCTCTAGCTCCAGACCTTATCGGCAAACTCTTGAATCAGATGACACATGGTCTCTTCAATTTTATTTGTGTGATGTGAGAGTTCATGGCTGCTTGCAATATTTATTGTATCCATAGCAGCCAACATCACACTAGACTGCTTTGGAAACAGTCCCTGATGAACACTGGATCTGCATGAAAAGCTCAAATGTTCATACAGACCATCAAATTAAACAAAGGAAATTCCCTTTTTGATTGACTTTGCAGAAAGACTGAAATAATTGCTGTGGGCCTCATACTGTGAGTCCTCAGTGCTTGCTGGGCCAGTGCAGGTTTTTCCTGGGGATCAAGTCAAGGTATCTAAAAATCTTTTATTTGTCACATTTCAGGGCTGACACACACCAGACTGAATCCTCTCTCCGAATGGCTGATTTTAACATTGTTTATCATGCAAGATGCCCTTTCATTTCTGATGCTTTTGCCTTCTTTTGGTGTCAGTGGTACTTGCCTTCTCATCTCCTCACCAATCTTCATGTTTGACCCGAGGATATTATTCTGTGCTAAGATGCTCTGTTAGCTATCTGATGTAGCAAACACAGAAAGTTTAAATATTTTAAGGTTTTAAGCTCATGGAGTTGGTGCTGTCATTATCTATTATGAGCTGGCCAATTTTTAAGCTAGATTTTTAGGCTAGATGTTTTAGGTTAGATTTCACACTTTTTGGACTTGTGGGTTAGCACTGGAAGCTCATCTCTGGAACCTTTTGCTTGTTGCCAACCCATTGTTGGTTGATGATGATTTTAGGCTATCCTGGCTTTGTCTGTGGGAGCCTGAAGCTACTGCTCTAGGCAGCAGAAAAAAAAATCAAGCAAATTCAAACCAACAGACTTTTAAAGTTTCATTGCAAATTTGCCATATAGTTTTAATATCCATCAGGAATAGAAAATGGTGTCATGAAATTAAAAAAAATAATCTTTCCATAGGCTTCTTTAGAATCTCATTTACAGAATTATATGGGACAGTAAAAGTCCCCAAATCTGTTTAAAAGAAAGGGAAATTACTCTGGCAGGTCTTTTTATTACTAATTTCTGGACAACCCTACTACATATTTATGTAGGCTTATTGACAATTTCATGCTGTTTTACTCCAGTAGTGCTGTCCAAAATGATGAATGTGGTAAGTAGGAAACATTGAATAATGCAGTTGTCAAATGTGAATTTAGTCAGACTCTTACTGTGCTGCTCTCTCTCTCTTCTACCTAACTGCTTTTAAGCCTTATTTTACAACTCCCTGACAATTTATGCTAATGTAAGACCATGTGCTAGCACTGGCATTTTCCTGATTTTACGGTGAGACAGTTCAGGGAGCTGAAGAGGAAGAAAACTAACCTAAAAACCCAGTGCAGATTGTTTTCAGTCTGTTTGACTCCCTGAACTTGATTGATAAGAGTTCAGCAAGCACCAGTGTTAATGTAAGTTTAATTAATATTCTAGGAAAAAAACCCTATACTTCAGGAGCTGTGCATTCTAAATCTTACCTGATCCCTGGTTTCTGAATGGAGTTTGCTAACAAATCAGAAGTCATCAACTTCCTTACCAGGATAACTTGCTTGTCTATTTCCCAAACACAGAGTTATGACTCATCAGGACACATATTAATGAAATAAAATGAAAACCAATAACTGAACTGACTTAGTGGATCTAGGAGTTATCTGCATGCCAGTAGAATATTTCAAAATATAAGAAGATTGCAATTTGTGATCCAGGTCATTTGTGTCATTTCATAGTTCTGCCAAATGAGCAGATAAGGTGAAGTCTTGTCCCCTTTGGAATCCATAGGAGTTTTTTTATATACTTGAACCAGGATTTGACTGAAAAGATTTTTGTCTTACCAGAGAAAGCAGAAAATCAGAATTTACTCTCTCTGCATCTACAGAGGTCACATATTTGAATCTGTACATATATTTGTTTTCATAAAAGGGAGCTCACAGATGCAGCAATGCAATGTGGATTTAAAACAGAAAAGAAAGGATAAACCTCCATAATCAAATTAGAAACTGTCCACGTATAGATTTATCATTGCAATATATAATTCAAGAAAACAACTGAAGTTTAGGAGGAAAGGAATACTTCTGACAGCATTTAATTAATCTTAAATATTCTTAACAAATTTAATTTAATAAATCTTTCTTTTCCAGCACAGTTTCTTGATACCATATACTGTAGTGGGATATCTGCACTTGTCACTCCTTGAAACATCCAATGTTACTTTTCACCTACTAGATCACTTGTCTGTTTCAGTGAGAGACTTTACCAGGTGATTGGCTGTGATAAAATACAGTGCAATACAGGTGATGAAGCACAGAAGTTGCACTCCCATATTCTTGAAGTTACTTGTTCACAAAAATCACTGAAAGATTTGAAGCTGCGTAAGGAAATGTCAAGACAACAGCACAGATATTTTGGCTGATCCCTTTCTCAGATGGGACATTGTCAGGGTCAGGCTGTTACTCTGATATAGCATCGATTGTTTGGGCAGAGGGAGAACAGCCTTTCCAGCATAACTATGTCAATTTGAGTATCAGTAATATTTCTCAACACTTAATCTGGGAAATGGTCTCAAAGATCAAAGCTATAACCTGAACCAAAAGAGGAAGATTCAGACCTATGAGATATTTGGCATTCAAGACTGAAAGCCAGAGCATGATGGAGCCTCGACATACATGTGATTCTACTACCCCACCCCCCAAAAACCAACCAACCAACCAACAACAACAAAACAAAACACCCAAACAAACCAAGAAAGATGGTGTTTAACACTGGCTGTACTTAGTAGAATGTATTGTTGGTTTCCACTCTGTATTAATCCACTGCAGAGGCTGTGCCAGTACACAGCACAGCAGCTTTAAAAGGCTTAGTGTTTGGCAGCAATTTTTCTTCTACAGTAGGCTCCATGTACAGAATCAGAGAGATCTGGGATTACAACTTTTTTGCCCCTCCACCTGAATGTGTTCACTTCCTTTCAACAGTATTGTGACTTAGTTCCACCGGAAAAGGGAGGAGGGGAAAGGAGAAATAAGAGGGAAAAGTCAACACATAAAAATGCTATGAATTTAATCTGGCCTAGAAAGAGACTTCACATGTCTGGAGGCACAATAGCTCTCTCAAGGCTGAAATTATCCCCATATGATAACCTTTGAAATATTCTCTAATTTTTTTTAAGAGGGATCCCATCATGTCTTGGAATTTGGACACATTTTTAACTGCAGTGATAGCTTCACTTTTAGGACATTTTCTGCTACTCCCCTCTGGTCCCTGATCAACTCAGAAAATGTAGATCTGGCAAGAAACTGGAATTGATCACCTTTTAGAGAGGGGCTCCTCCTCAACAGTCATCATTAAATATATGTGGGATACTGGAATACAGGATGATGGGCTTCACTGCAGTCAGTGGAGCTGCAGTCCTAATGAGAGGCAGTAACTGCCTAGAAACATCTTTCCCACATCTTTCAGGCAGAAGTGATTCCATCACACCTCCTAGACCATGAGAAAGATAGAGATCACTACTCCCAAGCCACCATCCTGCATATTTCTGAATTCTTACCCTGCTGTTGAGTGGAGATGTGGAGGGAAAACATATTGACCCAGTGACAGAGAATACCAGTATGTGAAAATAATCTGAAAGTGATTGTATTTTAGGTAGTATAAATATTTTTGAGCTCCAAAATTATGCAATTCCAGAATGGCTTTTAGATGCTGAGTGTTGTTTGGCTTGTCTCTGCTTGGTAAAGGTCTCTTAATATCCTTTACAAGGTCCCCATGTCAAATGGTGTATAGTAAGAAGAGTGAAATAAGGATTGTGTTGACAAGTATTTCCTTAATCATCCACTTTGCATTGTGAGGGAGAAGAAAACCAGCATAAGTTTATAGGGTGTTCTCTAATATGTTGGTTTATAGATCCTACGAAAGGATAGAAAAGTTCTCTTTTTTTGCCATGTAAGAAGCCAACTTTGGAATCTTTGGACTCAAATATACTGACAGTAGAAATCTTTGACTAAATGTTTGCTAAAATACTGTATTTCATGTCTGAGGTAGACAGTTGGGGAGGGAGAGAAGCTCACACACATATACAAAGATAGCACGGACTTGGTAATTTATTTCCTTGGGCAATGCAGATCTCATTGCTTTGTCTAACTCTGATGGTAGAAAGTGCTGGCAACATGAGGAGTTTGGTTTAGATATCTTGTGTTTACTCTTAAAATTACAAAAAACACATCCATTTTAGACTTTACCCAGAATGGCCCCATGGCTTCTGATTACTTAAAGCAGGGAAATTTCCCTGATTTTGTGTGTTGAGTCTTCCTTAAAATGGGCTGTATAAAACAAGACAAGACTTCTATTTGGAGACAAAAGAAGCACAGCATCACCTTTGGGAAAGCACTCCACTGGCACAAATGAATTCTATAAAAAAGTGCTCTTCCTTAGTATCTTTGGATCAAGTCTTTTTTCTGCCTGTCTATGAAATGTTTGGAGGGTGATTCACCCTCTTAACCAGCACACTACCACTTCTGAAATGCTTTCCCAATTGGAGAAATGCACGTGGATGAGCTCTGAGCATCTGCACTTTCCCTTGTTAACCCACAGGTAATGACAAAGGTATGTTCATACTAAATTCATGCCTCTAGTTTATCAGGCTTTGAGTTGGGTCTTCACTTCTCTTTCCTATGTTGGAAGAGAGTTCCTTATTCAGTTTGTAGACATTTAGACCCCAGCGATGACATGCACAAAGGCTCCATTAACTTTGGACAAAAAGGAGACTTTGGCACAGAGATTCCTTTCTGCTCCTGGAGGAAGTGCTGCCTGCAACTGCAGGGCCTGGGGAAGACCCATGAAGGGGGTGGGTAGAGGTCAGACACAACCAGGCAAAGGGTACATTCCTTTTGTGGATGTGATGTGCTCCTAGTCGAAGGCCAAATACTTCCCGATGAACTGAAAGCGATGCTTTGTGGTTTCTCTCATGTTTCAACTACCAGGATATACTGAATAGCATGAAAGGATTGCACTGGCCTCACAGTGGTGCTTACAGGTAGCTGTTGTGAGGTCCCCAAGGTGCCTATGCTCATACGATTTGTTTGTGCCATGAAGGTCATTCATTTGTACAAGAGCCAAGGCGAGTGCTTGACCGAGGATGCTGCTGCTTGTTTCATAGCACTGTGCAGCTAGCTGTGTAGCTGTTGCATCTGAAATACCAAGAGATGTGCCCTGTGACAAACACACCTCTGTGAATGATCACCATGTTACCTCCCCTACATTACTGCTCGTTGTGTGCAGACAAGGTGATCCTACCACCTCAGCAGACAGCACGAGAGGCCTTCATCCACAGCACTGGTGACTCAGTCCTGGCTGTGTGGCAGCTTGAACCCTGGCTGCATGCAAACCCCCCCTAGTTGTTAAGCACGCTGATCTCTGACACCAAGGGGTGTATGTACAGCTGTGGAAACAAATGGATTCTGTTCTTAAATGTCTTAAAAACTCTCTGTATTTAGTACTTGAGACTAAATTTAGTACTTTATTTGTTAGTAATTTATTTAGTACTTCAGAAACGCTCTGAAAAGTACAAGCAACACACCTCTGGAAGGTAAGATAGTACTGCTTGCTTCTTCCCACTCTTGCCTTTTGGTCCTAATAAGCAAATGAGTTTTTCAAAGTCAGGAGTAGCTCTGACTCTGTATATGCAGTGTCCTGAAGCAGTGGAGCTGCTCTGAACTGGTGACTTCTTTGTCATAACTGGTCAACATTCCTGGTCTAATAGTCAACGAGTAGAATTCAAGTTTTAGAGATAAAAGAGGTACTATAACCAAGTTTGTTCTTCATAGTTCTCCCCTTCATTATTTAGTTTGTTAGAAAATCTAGAAAGGGCCTTCGGGGGATTTATTATATTAACATTCTGTGGAGGAAAGTGAGTGTGCAATGGACCAGACAATATCAAAGCTGCAGTGAAATGAATATTGTGAAGCATCTCACGTGTGCCTTTCAACTCAAAAAAATTCAGTGATTGGTTAGTGCTGATTATTCAAGTTGCAAAGAAGTCAGAAGCTATAAAAAGAGATTGACCTGAGACATGAAAAGAGAAATGGAAATAGTATTTTCATTAAGCTATGAGCCTTACAAACCTCAGTTTCTCTTCATCTTCTCTGGGTTTGGAGACAGAGATGAGAGAATAATTTTAATTTTATTATTTCTGGAGAAAAAGTCAAAGAATGCTAATGAAAAAAAAAAAAAAGATAAGAAAACTCATACCCTTGACCTTTCTATCAGCATATGCAACTCTTTCTCCTAAGGTCAAACTAAGTCATGGAAAATGGAAAAGGAAACTTTGTGGAAGGAAAGCAAAAAGATTTGGTAGGGAGGATGGTGCAGTGATTAAGCTCATGGGCTGGCACTGATTCAGCTCTTCATCCTTTCTAGTCTTGTGTGGCTTTAGCTGAGTTACTTCTTCTGTGTCTTCTGTCCCTTTTAGTGCAATAATTCTTAGATTTAGTGAAATAATTGATTATTGCAAGTAGTAAGCAGATTGAAACTAATTATGTCTTAGAGTGAGAAACCTGTATGATCTTACTTTGGGAGTAGTAGACTCCTTCCCTGACAGAACTTAGAATTTTCAGTAAAATCTTTCTCAGTCTTATTTCCCTCTTCTGTTTAGCATGGCTAGTGCCCATACTAGCAGAAAGTCCAGCATTGGAATTGGAAGTTTATAATGTGGTCATTTTCCTGCTCATTCCCAAGCTTGTATAGATGGGCATGTAGCAACTTGGGCTAAGCACAAAAAGGGAGTATCAGAATTAGTTATACTAAGTCCTCCACAAAAAACCTTGTTTTGTTTTGTTTTGTATTCTGATGCATCACAGTTAAATATGCTCATCTTGCTAGTAGTATATTGATAATAAATTATGCTGTTATTGTTTTGGTTGATATTGCTCTCTTGAACCTGTGTTGCATTACAAATGTCATTGTGTGCACACAATGACACAGTCACACATGCAGGCACCCTCTACAAAATAATCTATGGACATTCTCACCACCTAAAAGCTGTCAGAAACATCAGTGCTGAAAAGTGTTGGCTTATTCATATGGATTTGGTCAGATACCACTCTCAAGACCTCTGGGTTCTTGGAAGTAGGTCCCTCTGGCATGGACTTGAGGACCTCCTAGCTCAGTGCTAGGAAATCTTTTTACCAGGTCTTCCCATGGTCTTCCCAATTCTTCTGTAAAGCACTGTGTTCTTCTACAAAAGAAGACTTTTTTTTCCTGGTTTCTCCTGTGTAATTCTTAGGGTGCAGGGAAAAAGGGAACATGTCTTTCACCTTGGCCATACTCCCCAGGTCTGTCACTGAAACCTCCAGTGACATCAAGAGATGCTGAACTCTTCATGGAGCTGCAAGGAGGTGGGACTGCAGTTTACTGTTGGGAAAGCAGCTTTGCTGTGAAAGACTTCAGTGTCCTGGTGGTCAAGTAGTAGAGCATGAGACAGCCTTTGCAACAATGAAGGCTGTCTGCAATTTAGGGTACAGTACCACAGGCCGTGGAATGACTACTACCCCTTCTCCACTATTTGACATGTGTGGGACTGCATGTGGAATACTGTGTCCAATTTTGGGCTCCCAGTACAAGAAAAAAATATTTTCAGTCTGGAGTGAGTGTAGCTGAGGAAGATGTTTGGGAGGAGTATGTGGCTTAAGAAAAGAGATCCAGGTTTTGTTCTGCCAGGGAAAGCAAGATGTCTTCAGCTGCCAAAATGAGGTTGTGGAGAAGGCAGTGCCATCTCCATAGGTGCAAGGAGTGAGAGGCAGTGGGCACAGGCTGCAACAAGGGAAATTACTTTATATGTAAGAAAAATGTTGTTTTGGGTTTTTTTTGGGTTTGTGTTTTTTTTTTTTTTTTTTTTTTTTTTTTTTGTGTTTTG
>JANHGN010010205.1:0-34306 GCA_024605025.1 Megaceryle maxima | reverse complement strand
TCACCTCCCAGTCTGTACTGGTGTACTTTATTATTCTTCCCCAGATGCAGGACTCTGCACTTATCCTTGTTAAACCTGAGTAGGTTCTGCTCTGCCCAGTTCTCCAGTTTGTCTAAGTCCCACTGGATGGCCGCACAACCTTCAGGTGTACCTGCCAATCCTCCCAGTTTTGTGTCATCAGAAAACTTGCTGAGAAGACACTCTGTCCAGTCATCAATGTCTTTGCTAAATATGTTGAACAGGACTGGTCCCAGCACTGATCCCTGGAGGACTCCACTAGTTACAGCTCTCCAGCTGGACTTGACACCATTGACCACCAATGGACTCTGTTGTCCAACCAGTTACTAATCCATCTTAATATCTGCTCTTCTATCCCATACTTCCTGAGTTTTTCCACAAGGATGTTATGGGAGACCATGTCAAAAGCTTTGCTAAGGTCAAGATAGACTAAATCCACTGGTCTCCCTGCATCTATCCATACAGATACAATGTCATAGATGGCTATTAGATTAGTCAAGCATGACTTCCCCTTGGTAAATCCATAAATCCTATATATAATAAAATAAGTAGGGAATATATATATGTATAATCAATAATCCAAACTTTGAAGGTCTGAATTTTTGAACGCTATAAACAATACTTTTACATTAAATGTTGCATTCTCTATTTCTAGTTTAGGTTGCTTGCTTAATCTCATTTTGAACTCCAGTACTCCTTGAGAGAATTCTTGCACTTATTTTCTCTTCCCATTTCAGACACTTTCTTGGCTCTGTTTTTGAGCTCACCTTGCTGATTCTTGGACATTACTATTCTTTCAGCTGATGTTATAAATTAGCCTTCATTCTGATTTGTGCACTATCCCTTGCTGTTACATTCTCCACAGTCACTCTGTCTTACCCTGTTCCTCAATCTTTGACCTCTTTGGGATACTCTTAATTTGCTAATCACTCTGTGTTTTCTATTACTTCAGTATAGCACCCTACTCTTTAGATCTTTACCCTCTTATTTTTTCTCAAAACCAGGCTCACACAAGAAAAGTTAATGCCAGTTGATATATTTAAATGGTCATACCATACAAAATGGGATGGTACAGGAGATATAAGAGAAAGCCAAAAGAGTATCTGGTGTTTTGATTCACTCTATTGTGCATGCCTGTAAGATCAAAGGTGATGAATCTCAAGAAAAGACACATATATGATTGAAAGGTTCTTGATTCTTGGCCTTTGGCACTAATACTATAGGAATATACTCAAGCAACTTTAATTATAATTATGCAATGACTTGTTGTGTGTGGTATATGCTAAACCACTTAATGTACGCTGGCACTTCTATATTTTCTTTCCCATGCACTTCTTTTGGGAATGTTCCACAGTGGCACTGAATTTTCTTATTTAATTTAATTTTGCTTAGACCTAACTGCTTTTCAGAGACTAACTGCAGTTTTGATAAATGTTCTTTCTAGACTAGTTAATTTCTCGGGCTGATAAAAGTTGTTTTAATAAAAAATGTAGCTTCCGGCTAAAGCACAGATTGCAAAAGATAAGAACATCTAGTTTTCTTTTCTTCCTCTTTTTTTTTTTTTTTTTTTTTTTTTCCTTCTGAATTACTTACTTTAGTTTAAGGACATTTTTTTTCCAGACTGATTAAGAAAGACTGACAAATTGAGCTTCAGATTTACTCTTACACCAGACCAATACAAGAAGCAGGTAATGAGATCAACTCATTGCTAGTCACAAAGAGGTTTCTTTGAAATGCAACTTGTCAGACATGCTTATCTCTTTAACAGTCACAGAGATTGATACAAGCAAAAGCAAGACACTTAGGACTACAGGTTGTTCCATAGCTGTTAAAGCAACTAATGTGCAACTCAGCTTCTCAGAGCTGCCACCAATTTGATTCTTAAAACTGCATTTCTTAATAGTAATTTGCCAATAGTACACTGTATTTTTTTGTAAAGCTACTATTCGGTGGTGTGGAACTTCCATCTCTCTCCTCCCAAATAAGTTATACTTCAGCTCTCATTTTTTCCAGAAGACTGATTGTTTTTCATGTAATAAATGTAGGAATATCAAAATAAAAAAAAATCTAGCAAGGTTTAGTACTCCACAGTACTCAATCTGATGAGCCAATTGACTTTTCCTGTGAGCAAAGTTTAACCATGTTAGTGGAATGTGCTCCTTTACAAAATAAATTTGTCCCTTCAGCACTGGTTTGACATATTCTAAAATTGTATTTCAAGCGGAGGAGTTGAGTCATATTGTATGATTTTCCTAGGTTCAGTAAGATCCACCAGCCTTGGTATGGGAAGAAAATGAGCAAAAAAATAAGTTATACATAAAACAGAAAAAAAATCAAGTGATAAGAGGATGGACTTGGAAGAACCAGTTGTATGGTGGATGAAAAACTGGGTATGAGTCACCAACGTGCAATCTCAGCCCAGAAGGCCAATCACATCTTGGGCTGCATCAAAACAACAGTGGCCAGCAGATCAAGAGAGGTGATTCTGTCCCTCTACTCTGCCTTGGTGAGACCTCATCTGGAGTACTGCATCCAGCTTTGGAGCCCCCAGCATGAGAAGGATGTAAACATATTGGAATGGAGAAGAGGGCAACCAAGATGATCAGGGGAATGGAGCATGTCTCATATGAAGACAGTCTGAGGGAGTTGGGGCTGTTCAGCCTGGAGAAGAGAAGGCTCTGGAGGGACCATGTAGTGACCTTCCAGTACCTGAAGGGGGCCTACATGAAGGTGGGGGAAGGTCTATTCAAAAGGGTGTGTAATGATAGGACAAGGAGCAAAGGTTTTAGGTTGGGAAAGGATAGGTTTAGACTGAATATTAGAAAAAGGTTCTTTAATATGAGGGTGATAGATCACTGGAATGGGTTGCCCAGAGAGGTGGTGGAGGCCCCATCCCTGGAGTCATTCAAGGTCAGGCTTGATGGGGCTCTGAGCAACCTGCCCTAGATAGAGATGTCCCTACATGTGTAGGGAGGTTGGACCAGATGACCTCTAGAGGTCCCTTCCAGCCTAAAACATTCTATGGTGATAGTCATTACTGATATGGAAGGTTAAGAATTTTTAAGAGAAGATCCCCCACTGTACTTTCTTCTGCTCTGTACCTCAGTGTTATAGGAAGGAAACAACCAATAGCTAATGGAGAGAAAGAAGAGGGGTTATACTAAGTTTTCCTCTATGAATCATCATGGATAGAATCAGCACTCCTCTTCCACATCCTCCACATCTTCTCTGCTCCACACATGGAAGATGAAGCTTGAAGGAAAATTCCAAGAAAAGCACAAAAAAATCTTCTATCTACCTAAAAAGGAAAATAATTTTAAACTTTGCATGCAAAATATGTATTTTTCCTTTTTTTTTTTTTTTTTTTTTTTTTTTTTTTGGTGAGGGTGTTGTTTTGCTGATTTATGCCTCACACCTACTGAGAAACCTCACTTACTTTCATTCCCCACAGGGTTCACACACCCGTATTTCTGCTTTTCAGCAGAAGAAACCACATCTCTCTTTTGGGTTATATCAAAGTCACACTGAAAGACAGCCAAAATTGCTCATTTTTTCAAGGAGTAAAAATAAGAGTATCAACTCAACATTTCTGAAGAGATCTCAGAAAAGCAGGACAGCTCTCTACTGCATATTTTAAATACCCTTCTGAAAAATGAATTTGATTTTGGTAGTTGACAAATATGTGCTGACCATGAGGAATCTGTGGAGTAAAGTTTTGATGATGTACTCAGTTGTGGTTTTTTTGGGGTGTCCTTTTGGGACTGAAAGGTTGTAATTCAGAAATTCATGTTTACAATTGTGAAAAGAATGAGTCCAACTCATTCCAGTCCTTATGTTGCTTTCTTGATAGATGATCTGTCAGTCTTGCTATGGGAATGAGTGACAATGCTCATTATGTCAAAATCCACATCTGCTTTGCTCCTACAGGGACACTCATGCAAAGAGAATTTCCAGTGGCAGATACATAGTTCCTTATTGTCCTCCCTTTCGCTGTGAAGCCATAAAAAGCCAGAGCACAAGAGAAAATATGACTTGACATCACTAAAAATGCTGAAGTGTATTTTTTTTTTTACTTCAAGTAGAGTGTGCATTTATTTCCATTTTAGTACGAAATATACTCTCTTTCCCCTGTGAGATAGCTGATTTCTCCTTCCTGCAGTCTCTGTATCTTATCTCAAACAAAACAATACAAGACAAGGCAAGCAATGCCAATGTAGAATGAAAATCCACCAGCTGCTCCCATGTAGATAGGAAGCCTGAATATTTCCAGACATTCGCTGCAAATTTTGTGTTCTAGATTTTCTGGCACTTGGCTCAGTGTGCTTTTCCTCCAGGATAGTACACCTAAAATGGTGAAGCACCCAAGGCACTTGTGTGACATTTAGAATTGCTATGAGTAGCATAACCTGATAGTGTCATTTAACCATGTTGTATTATGATGTTCTTGTCAAGACAGTAACTTTCAGGGAAGAGTGACTGCTCTTTCCTTTTTGTTTCCTTTTTCCCTTTCCTTTCCCTTTCCTTCTTTCCTCTCCCCCTCCTGTCCTTCTCCCTCTTCCATTTTGGAGAAAACATATATATATATATATATGTATATATCCCAAGATGTTAGTTATTTCTGTTGGAAATGGGAATGTGAGAATCTTTTAATTCAAAAAGAGGTATTATCAGTCTTTCCACTTGCAGCAAAACCACATTCCCAGTAGTATGCCACAGCATACGTGACATCTGCAGGCAGTGATGCAACTTCCCTCACAGTAAATACCTGCTATTACATACTAGCTCTGGTGAGTCAAAGATGAAGGATTAAGTTGATATGTCTCCCAGATCCTAATCAATCACTGTCACAGTTTAGGGTCAGGGCGGCCCCTTAGACCAATAACAGATGCTCTCTGTTAACCCCCTCCCTCCACAAAAGGGAAGAGAAAAGGAATAAGGGAGAGAGACTAAGTGATTAGAAAAGGAAACTAGAACAGCTCTAATGAGAATAATAATTATAATAAAAATAGAATATGCACAAAAATATACAAAACCAGTATTGAACCCAACCCCCCTAATGGTAATTACATCACTGTCACTACTGATGCTGTAGAGCTGGAACCAGGGGACTCCCAGACTGGGGGCTGCAGCAGATGGCAGATGTGTTCAGGAGCTGGATTCTGGTACTGGATTCAGGAACACACCGATTGGGATCGAAGGCAGAATGGACCAAGTCCTCCTTGGATGCTCCGAGGAAGGAACCGAAAGAGGACCTGATCCAAGCCAAGGAAAGCTGTCAAAGTGGTCCAAGAGGGGAGAGGAGCCTGGGAGCTCCCAGAGAGAGGACAAGTGAGCAAGCAAGCAAGCTAACAAGCAAGCAAAAACTATAGACCCTCCAGATCCCTCTTCTTTATACCAAATATGACATCTATGCGATGGAATATCTCATTGGTCAGTTTGGGGTCACCTGCCCTGTCTGCTCCTCCCTGCAGGTGCGGCCTTTCACTTTCCTGCACCCCCGCAAAGCGGTGCACAAGATCCTGCAGTGGCCTTGGTCTGCACACCAACCCTTGGTAGTAACTCTAAACACGGGGTGTTCTCACTGCCAGCAGCAGACACTGTGAAAACAGGCTGCTAACTTCAGACAGTGCAGTTAGTTAGAAGAAGTGAACTGCAAAGTAAAATCACTGAACAGAATTAGTTCTGTTCTCACTCAAACCAGGACAATCACCTAACCAATAAATTAATTTTCTAGCCCTTCCTGCTAGCCAGAAGAACAAAGTTGGCAAGTACAAAGGGTATGTTGCTGCCCACAGGAGATAGCAGTAGAGCAACTGGTCTTCTTTCACCAGAGCTGCTGAGATGGCTGTAGGCACAGACCAGGGAAGTAGTTGCTGAGGGCATCTAAGTACTGGGAACAAACAAATGCTGTGTGCCTATGCTATTTCCTTTATCAGTGTTTCAGCTCTGAAAAGCTGTATCAGTTTCTGTAATACCACAAGAAAAGGTTTTGGGGATGTGGGGAAAGGTAGCACCTGCTTCTTATGGATGCTTAGTCTTATCTTCTCACCTTGCTTGTTCCTTACCCCTACAAGGAAGGCCAAACCTGGCTTTTTGGGTACTTTCCCTCCAGCGTGCACAGACTTGCATCTTCTCTATTCCCTCAGATGTCTTCTAAGGCCCCAGCTGCTGGAACAAGGAGCAATTTTTTACAAGTCCATAAAAATATTTCCACTTCATTTCAGATTTTAGTTGCTTTTTTAGTTAAAAAAAAAAATTAAGAGCTCTTTCAGATAAAAGGAAACAAACAAAAAAAACCAAACCCCCTTTTGGTTACATAGCTTTTGCAGCAGAAAGGCAGTTGAAATGGAAACTTTTGAAATACTGATGAGTCAGTATCTTCACACAAAGTAACATTTCCCAGACAATTTCTGAAAGGACTTAGTCTTGTCTAGCCTGTGGATGCGATGAAATACCTGCTCCTCAGTATTGCACTGCCTTTTAGTTTCAAACAATGCATTAACCCTTAGTGTTATATAGGTTTAAATGCAGATTAATGACTTAGAAGATATTTTAATGGGAGTTTCCTTGCACATTTTGAATATATTTTATATAATATATTCTAAATATATCTATTTTCATCACTCTGACTGTGGGACCTTGTTTCCATAAAAATAAAACTGTCCTTATTGAGGTCTATACAGTGCAAGTCTGTCAGGAGAGTTCAGAGTGACAGTGGGATGGATGTACAGGGTGGTGTGGCAGATAATGGTCTCTACTCCACATCAATCTACTGGTTGCCAAGCCATTCCATTCATTTCAGTAACGGAGATCTTTGACAGGAGGCAATACTCGAAACATCAGACACGAGTTGCCCAGAGAGGCTGTTATCTCCATCCTTGGAGATATTCAAAAGCTTGACTCTAGGTGGCCCTGTTTGAGCATGGGGGCTGGCCAAGACGACCTCCAGAGGTTCCTTCTAACCTCAGCCATTCTATGACTCTGTGATGCTATGATACTAGGAAGGTAATATAGGGTGGGATAATCAGGAGGCTGGGGTTGAATTTTCAGGTGCGGACACAAAGGAAATACTTTACCTCAAATACTATGGAAAAGGGGAAATAAATGATAAGATTAAAAAAGATAAAGCAATAGCCTGAGGAAGCAATCTTAATGTAACAGAGTGGTTAGGAAACAGATTGCCCCGATGACAGAAATAGCTATAGCAGTGTACTCTTTCACTGTACTTCAGGATATTCCCAGAGAAGAAAAGAAAAAGATTCAAATAAACAGAAGAATATTCTGCAGACACATTATAATAACATTTATAACCAAAAGCTGATTTATTAATTACTAAAAATTCCATTGCCTGTTATTTTTTAGTATATCTTTTAGTATATCTGTACAGTAACACTATATACTTGAAGTTCTTTTCTATCTTATTTCTATATACTGTACTTTGAAGTTTTGCTCTTTCTAATTTGAATAATAGCATACTGTATGGTAAGATGTACAGATGTTACTCTGTGACAGAGATACACCTTTTTATTCAATTCAGCAACCATATCTGTGACAATATGTTTAAAGCAATCATAGAAGAATTTAAATAATAATAAAAAATTCAATCTGATCATTTTTAGTCCTGGTATGTTAGTAATGACACAAAACTGACTTGCTGCGTTGCCCCTTTGTGCTGGAGGCCTGATAGGATGCCATGATGAGCTTGCTCTTTTAAGCCTAAGGGTTTAGCATTAACAGCATACGACAATTTTCTTATCAGCGTCTGCTTTGCAAAGCACACAAGGAAGAGGAAGTGAATTGGATGCTGTCATTTATGGGATGGTGTGGTAATTAAGCAACACTGTTCAAGCATGGAGAGAGCAAAAGACAAGGGTTTCACTATTAGGCTTCTTACACAATTGCAAAATACATCAGTGCAAAGCTTTTCTTGCCTTGCAATAAGGGACATTTTATTTAAAAAAAAAAAAAAAAGTGTAGTTATTAAACTCAGCATGGAGACAATCTGAAACAGGATCTTCATCAATCAGATTAACTACTTTCCAAGATGAAAGTAGACGAGGCACAGTGTGAACCTGAAAAGATATTTATCAAAACCCATATTAATAACCACTTTCAGCCTTCTCCTGACAGTTTCATCTTAGCTTCCATGTTTAACATTTGAGTATCATATGTTTTTGTCAGGATGAGGCTGCTAAGAGCATCAATTAATTAATTCCTCTGAAGTATGGTTTGGAAAGGTAATAAAGTAACATTCCCTAAGGCCACGACCAGTGATGGTAAGCAGCATTCTGGTACTGTGTAATTTGTTACTTCAGAGAGAAATTAAAAACACAGAATAATTTCCACTTTTAAAATCAGAATATATTCAACTTCATTTTAATAAAATTGTTGAGAGGGGTCCATTTTTTTAAGTAATGTTTTCAAAGCAGATAAAGAATGTTGATGCTTTTTATTTTCTTTATTTTTACAGGAAAAAGTAGAACACCTTTGGCAAAATAAAAGGAAAAAAAAAGAGATGACTGGGATATATCTTAAGATTGTTATTTATTTGTTATCATTATTATGATTTGCCTTGTTATTTGGGTCTTACTCTTCTGTTCTGGAATTTTCACTGTGGGGTGAAGGAAGCCTGCTGACAGCACAGAGAAATGAACCCTCTCTGTTTCTACGTCTGCCATCTTTACATAGGGAATTTTTCATATACCATAACTTCCCTATCCTTTCCCCTGTTTAAAACCAGAGTGAGTCTTGTTTATTTTACTCTGCAAGAAAGGAGATTTTTTGCATTTTAAGTAGTGGATGAAAATTAAGGCTAAAGAGCTGTTTAGTGACATAGGAAAGCATCAAAGTAGTTTCTTTTGGTATTTTTAAATTCATAAGCAGATAGTGGTTGAATTTGGATATCTTGCTTTAATCTTGCAAAATAAATGTGCCCTTTTACTTCCACGTCTCTTTAGTCCCACCACAAAGTAATAATTCTACGCAAAAAGACATTTTATATGTATGCAAACTGCTGTCAGTGGTAGCTCCCTCATTGCCTGTGGGGAGTATCAGTCTATATAATCAGTGTGCCCTAATGACTGCATGAGCCAGATCAAAATACTCTGTTCATCAGCCACTAGATTAATGTCTCCTTACATTCTCTATGAATGTATTTCAGTCTGGTCTTGCTAAAGAATGAGATCCAGGTGTCCATACTCTATATCTGTATGTGAAGTATGTAAATATGTGTCTGTGATATCATTGCCTATCAGTTCTCTCAAATAACTTTTGAGTACTTTGACTATTCTCAGGTGGTTTGAGGTAGTTCTAAAGACATTTTGGTTCATGAGAACTAACTATGCCCCCAAGAGAGCTAGAAAGGTAGTCAATCACTGCAGAGCAGTCTGAGAATAAGAAACTTGGTGAACTTTCCTTGATAAAGATCAACAAGTCAGGGACTTCTTTCTTTCCCCCACGGGAAGAGTTCAGAAAAACAGTCCCAAACTTGAAATGCTTCTGATGTCTTATAAGAATTCTATTGATTTATATTCCTAGTCTACATGTTAGGGCTTCATCTGGACACCATTATTCAGGGACAACAGACCAAGGGAGTTCTGTGTAGCACCATCTCCTTTCACCAAGAGTGGAGGCCAAAAGATAGAATTCCTAACAGACAATCTGTCATCATTTCCAAAATCAACTTGAATAAAAGGAATTTGGATTTTTTTGTTAAAAATGGATTAGATAGTAAAATAACCATTAAAAAAAAGTTACATTTTACACGGTG
The DNA here is from genome assembly GCA_024605025.1 of Megaceryle maxima. Classification (NCBI taxonomy): domain Eukaryota; kingdom Metazoa; phylum Chordata; class Aves; order Coraciiformes; family Cerylidae; genus Megaceryle; species Megaceryle maxima. The sequence goes on along the minus strand of JANHGN010010205.1, from coordinate 24,519 downwards.
AAGGTATAATTTTGACCTCCTCTATCTTTCAAGAAAATTATGGTTTTCCTCCTTCCAGAGAGGAAACTATCTGCTTCATGCACTGGGAGTGAAAAGGACTCAACCATTCCTTTCCTCAATGAGAAAATTCTCAGCTCTTACAGAATCTGAAATAAAAAAAACCCAAACAAACAACATGATACCTATATTCAGATATCATTTTTTCACTTACATTCTAACAGTCGTAAGTAATTTCTGGAGATCCATTCTGCAGACATCTTGTAGCGCCAAACCACATAAACTCAAAATATACCACAGAATCTGCAAAGAGCTTGCTAAGTCCTGGCTCTAATATTAAACAGCTGAGCAAAGTATTTAGTGTTTACAGCAGGAAACTCGTTGTGGAACGGATCACCTCTGGCTAGTAGGGTGCTGTGTCAACTCCCCTGACATGGACAATCTTATGATGTGGTGTAGGTGTTGCTTGTTCCTAGTCTTCTGGAGTTGTTCCCAAATGGCCTGAGGGTCCTCAGATTGCTGATGTTCATCAGTCTTTTTTGTTGTCCTTGGGATGGCACTCATGAGTAAATGCAACAAAGGGGAGAGAAAAGATGGGAAACAAGGTTAACTGAATGCAGAATTTTCGTACAGAGAAAGTTTGTCCTACAGTTTAAACAAATCCCTTTAATTGCTTTCTGAGTTGTTGAATGTTGTTTCTACTTGGATCTCTCTCATTATCAGCTGATATTGTTGAGGGTTCATGTTTGCTTTGTGAAAATGAAACAAATCTAAAATTTATCAGGTAAAATAAAGAAATAGCCTCCAAATTTACAGCTGGACTATGCTCATATTTGATGTCAGGAATGAGGGACAGATGTGAAGTTGCCAAGCTCATCTCAATATGTAAACTTGTTATGGATGTAATAAAATCTAAACGTCTTTGTAGAAATATGCAAGTCTGAAGGGGTTTGGTACAAATACTTTGCACCATGCTCTTTTCTGAATTTAAGGTATATACAAGTGAATTATGGAGCATTTTCTGTGTAGTGCAAGAGAACTTTAAAAAGAGCTTGACAAAACTGTTTAGCAGACAGACAGAATCACCAGTTGAGGTCCCTTGATTTGAATTTAGAGTTTACAGAGCATACAGCAAGAGGGAGGATTATGGAATTGAAAGGTTTTAGGCACTGCCAGGCTGATTTTATAAGTGCTGTAAAGTGAGAAAAATTTTGTGGAGCTGGGAAACAAAACTTGTTTGTCACATGTTCTAATTCAGCTTCAGAGAATTAAAGATTGATCGCTTTGCTAAAACTGAGATGTTGTGGCTGAACACAGAGAATCACAGGATCTGCTGTTACTGTCTTCCCTACCAGGGTGATTGTTTTCTGTGGATAACAAAGGTGTACAAGAAAGCAGGATTACTGTGATTTAATATTACTATTCTAATCTGCAATTCTGCAAATGGAATTGATTATTTTGTTGTTTACAACTGTGGAAAGTTAACATTTAGAAATGCACATCACTTCTTGCCAAAGCAGTGTTAAAGAAACATTATCAAATAAGTGTACACCCACATGCTAAGCTGACTGAAAGCTGTGTGAATATGCTGAAAACTAAATTTTGCTGTTAGGATCTGTGAGGCACTAAAATGAGTATACTGCTTATGATTGGTACAAAGCACTGGTGCAGGCTGCGAATAGACTCTACGCCCTGAATATGGTTAGTATACCAAAGAGGCATGTTGTAAAAAAAACAGCCTACATTTTCAGCTACAGCATCCTGGGAATCAGAGACCTTTTTAAACAAATATTTCCTTTCATGAAGTTTTGTGCTGTGCTCCACAGGGGCAGTTAGAACAGGTCAAAAATATGAAAAAAAAAAAAAAATCTCTGTTCCTCCTCCTTTGAAAACATTTCCCTGCTGTTTGCTGACTATCAGTTCTGGTTACTTTGTGTTACTCTTAAAGCCTGAGGAATAAAACTGAAGATCAGCAGTATGCTGTTAAACACACAAAGACAGATAATAGAAAAACCCAAAAAACAAAAAAACCCCCAAAGAAACACCCCCCCCCAAAAAATCCAAACCCCAAAACAAACAAACAAACAAAACCAAAAAAACCCCCCCACAAAAACAGAAGAAGAAAATTAAGCTTTCCTACAAGTCTCTTTTATTATTACCAAGGTGTTGAGGTTATATGTATATTACATGAATATGTATGTGGCTAGCAGGACAGTATTATCTAGTAGATCAGCCACACTTAAGACACTGATGTGCCTTTGTAAGTAAATGATTACAGTCAGAGAGGTCATAATTCCTGAACATAATAATGTAGGCTATAATTCTTTAGAAGCTCTGAATGAAGTTACTGTGTTTTCTTCACCCTGTGGAGGTCCACTGATATTCCAGATCATTTGTGTAGAAGTGTTTGTATACTCTGCTAGTAGTTAAATTTCATTTGTGGTGTTTTCAGTCCAGGTCAAGTTACAAGGGGCTCTCTGCTTGGAATTAAATGGAGGCAATCTGTGAAGATCCTCTTTGAGTATTACTGTTCTGTCCAAGAACCTGTTACTTGACAAAAAATGTAATTTTGATGAGTCAAAATGGATGCTTCCTGGTAAACAGCTCTTTCCAAACTCTATTTAAAAACCCAAATCTCAAGTAAGACACTCAGGGTGTCTTACTTTCCATACATATTCTACTGCATTGTTGTCATACTGAAATGCATATTTTGTACAAATAGTGGTTTGTTAATTTCTGGCTATAGCCTAGCATACCTGGCCCATGGGCCTAGTTCACAGCTGACATTCAGAAAAAAGTTCTTCAGTCTTCCCTTGTGTTTGCATAGATCTGTTTTCAGTGTTCATGTCCTTGGCCATACTCTTAGGTGTAAGAGAGTATGTCTGAGATAATAGGACTGCAGCTGTTATCATATGGGGGTTTTGGCAGTGCTACTATCCTCCCTGACTATCAAACTCCCATTTATGCCTTTCGTTTAATTTTCTTTTAAATTTTCTTTTCTTTTATTTTTATTTTTTAAATTACTATTCCCATAATTTAACTGCTTAGGATAGCCCGTGTAAACCACTTGGCCCCATTATGACTCCTATCATAACTCAAAGAAGAAATTGGTGAGGCCTGTTATTTATTTATCATGATACTTATTTTTAATAGCTTGATATGTCTTTTGTCCTCCCTATGGTTTTGAAATATCAGATGGAGTTTCTTTATCCTTTTGCTTCTTGTCTGCATACCATCCAAAGGCAGTTGTGCGTGTTGATAACTACAACTTCAGAATGAACTAAATCCCTTTTCAAAATGATATAGCTAATGGTCTGCATATGCAAGTTTTATATATTTGATTGTAAAACTACAAAGAATCCCCTTGCTGCCATCTCAGACATGAACTAAAGGTTGTCCTATGGATTTGGAGAAACGTCCTGCTGCTAACTTTTCCCAGTAATCTATGCTGAGACAAGAATAGAAGTTTTTTAAATCAACTTAGAGTAATACTGTCAGTAATGTAACCAAAATTGTTTAATTGCACTACTCTATCTAAAACACCCATGAAATTTATAATTCTCTAGAAAGCAATTATTCTGTATTATTGGACTTTTGAGAAAAACTCACTGATTATTCCTTGTTCTTGAATCTGATGGGAAACATAAAATGGAATGTCCCAGATGGCCATTAAAAATTGTATTCCTGTCAAAGTATTGGAATTATACTGAACTGCAAAGCTGTATTTTTAGAAAAACTATTGGTCTCTGTTAAACAAAACTTCAAAGTTAACAGACAACCACTAGTGATATGTTCTGGCTGAAAACATTTCACCTAAAGGAATTAATCCATGTTCCATGGACCCAGAATTATAATGCCATCTGGCAGATATGATTTCAGCACCAAGTTCTTAATGAGATAAGGTTGAGCCAAACATGGATTCAGGGTACGAAAGAGTTTAATAATCTTTTATTCATCATAGTGAATATTTGCATATACTTTATGAGAACAGTTCTTACAAGAAACTTTTCGCCTTCTAGCATTCTTTAAAATATTGTGGTATGTACCTCTTTCTGAAACATCCATAGAATTCTTTTTTCTGTTTTTTTTGTTTGTTTGCTTGGGGTTTTTTTTGTTGTTGTTTGTTTTGTTTTTTGTTTTGGTTTTGTTTTTTTCCATATTTAGATTTTTGTACTCATTTACTGGTATTCAAATTTATGTTAAAATAATTACATTATGTCACACAGGACTGAACACATTTTAAAATCTAAAGTAAGTAATAGTGGAATTGTGAAGATCCAATGTATTCTGTTCTTATCAATTTAAGATAGGATAGTCAAATGTTTGAAAGTTTGAACTCTGCAGTCCAGATATCCCTTGTATGACTGAATGGGATACAATTTTATAAGCAGACAAGGGCACAGCTTGATTTCCAGGGAGGCATATATATCGTATTTATACAATTTATACAATTTACAGCAATCTTCTCAACTTAGGTGGCCTGCCAGTAGAACACTGCTAAAATACAGAAGTTCCTTTCATAGAAGGAACAGTAGTATTAGCAACATGTCTGACTGCTCTCAACTTCTTAGCCATGCTGAAGGCTAAGGGCAGTCTTCAGTTGAATTTAAGGTGAAACAAAGAGAATTAAACAAAAAGATCATGTGCAGGCATAGCATGTACACTGTTTAATGTATACAGGGGCATTCTCATTACCCACACAATGGAAAGTCTCTGGTTAAGATTCATCTTGCCTTGGTTATATATAATGCATCTGTCCATATATGAATTAATTTTGTAAGTCCCATTATAGTCAATGGAGATATAGCCAATACAGTCAATGGCATCTAGAGAGCAGTTCATCTTGTCCTAAATTTGGTCAAATGAATTGTTCTTTAAACTCCATTAACTGTATTGATTAACTCTCTAAGCCTATAATGGAGTCAAGACAGTAAGTCTGTTGTATACAGGCTAGATGTTAGACATTTAGAGTAACAATTTTGTACCCTCTTCCATTCTTCGCTACTGAGAAATCTGTGAATACTATGAATTCTACTGGTGACTTTGGTGACTCAAAGACAATGCAATGGAGTAGTACTTTAGCGTCTAAGCTCTGGATGATTAAATAGCAAACAGAATTGGAAGATAAGAACCTATTTCTGCTCACTCTTTTGGATTTGTGGAGAGGCCCACAAGATCCTTTTCCATCTGTACATGGTTCTTAAGGCTAGCATATTTATCCTCAAACTTGAAAGAACTTTGTCCACTGTCTGAATGTTTTCAATGTGTCTTGTTCAAACCAAATAGCATGAAAATACAATGAGCTTAGTAAGTCACTCACACAAAGCGACTTGCCTTTTCATATTGTGTTGTCTTCATAAATTCTGAACTTACAGAGACCAAAGAAATTACTGTAGTCATCTAATCAGCTCTCCTCACAGGCTTGGCCATGAGATTACCCTGAACAATAAATGCTTGAACCTGGACCACATCTTGATTTAAAAAAACACTGGTGAAAAATCCATCACTGTAACCAATAAATAGTTCTAGCTAAAACTTTTCCCCATGGTTTCCATATTAACTTTTCTAGCCTTTACAGTGATCAAAGTAGTGTGCTAGAACAGAAGTCTCTCTTTTACCACGTTATTTTTCCTTTTGCATGTAGTTATAGATCAGGAAAGATAAGCGAGGTCTTTCCTGCCAACCAGATATGTGCAGTAGCTGCCAGAATGCAGTGTCTTTTTCCAAGCTGTCTTATTGGAGCTGTTTCACATCAGATAACTGATTAAATATTTATCACAGTGGGGACTTGGGTCTCTGTTGCTTGCTTCTCAAGGGAATACAACGAACATTGGGTCAGCCTTTAAGTAGCTGGCCCAATGGATTATTTATGCAGAATTTCACAGTGCTAACAAAAGGATATGATAGATCCTTCTTCCATAGCCAGGATACTCAGTTGGGACGTATAAATGTCCTTGTCATAGTTGAGCAAAGGAGGACCTTAAACTAAGGACCCTTGTATGCATGTAACTGTAGAACTACTGGGCTATGACTCCTTTGGGTGAGGTCTCTCTTCTTTTGTGGTAAAAATTTCAGCATGTACCTAAAAACTGTTTCCAATTAAAATTTAATTCCTGCTACATTAATTTTAAAAGTTTTGATTTAGGAGAAATAGCATTTTCTCCCAGAATAATGGCTGTTGAAAAATTTTCAACCTGTTTCTTTCAAGTTATCGCTGTTGATAACAATCACTTCTTTAAATTGAAAATTTTTCAGTTGTTCTTCTATTATCTTTTTGGTCTTATTTCTCCTCAGAGGGGGTGTAAGAAGACAGATCAGGGTAGAATATTTTGTTTCTTATTAATTTCCAGTCACTTCTCACAAGAATGTAATACCTTCCCTCTAAATTCATAATTCCATGTCTGAAAATTTTGTATTTCCAATGTCAAAACAACTTTTCTCTTCCTTCAAACTGATTTCAATTATTTCTCTTTGTGATTAAAAGCATAATTCCAGCTTACAAGATTTTCATATAATGAATTCCTGTCTCAAGTTTTGCAATGCATATTGGTGGTATTTTTTCCCTTTTGGGGAGAAGCTTAATATTAAAAACTCCTGTTATTTTTCCTTGGAAATATTTGTACAGTTAAATACTGATGCTGGTTCAGGCACAGTATAAAGATATGGAGCCACCCTTTGCCTCAAAGCACTTCCAATTTAGGCAGACAAGAGAAACACAAAATTACAGGGACAAGAGTATGCTAAAGCATGTGTAATCATGTGCAAATATATGTCATATTTCCACACCATATTTTGCTTTGTATAAATACATATGACTAATTCAATGTCCTGGCATCACTTTGTATTGCCTATAAAGAAAATTTGATACTCCCAGTGCCACAGAATTAGGTATCATGATTTGATTTTAGGGAATAAATGGTAGTAGCTTTTCAGGTTTGTTTTGTGGGGAACACCTTGGGTAGCTACAATTTATCTCCCTGACAGCTTTTGCCCCATGTTGCCTGGCTAAAACCTGCCTGCCAGTGGGGCACCCAGGAGGAAGGGACATTGCAGCCATCCACACAGTGTCAAGCACCTGCCTGTCTTTGTAGACATGCTCCTGACAGTGTGGAGATGAAGCAAAGGGAGGCACAGTGCCAGCCAGTCAGGACTGGCCTCCTGTGAGCAGACTTTGGACCTTTCATGGTCATCATGCTCAGGGAAATGTTGCTGAATTGATTAGGCCAAAAGCAGAGTTGCAGATGCTGCACTGAAAACTGGCAAGTCTGTCTTTCTGACATTCTCTCTCAGTTTTACCATTCCCTGGACATGTGCTTGCCCTCAGCACACGCTTGCTTTGACTGTATTTGTACCAGGTATTTGCCTGCATCAGGTCAAGGAGGCCTAATAAAAACTTATTTGGCCATTGAAATACTTTATTGCATGAAGGGCTGTGATTCTTTGAAATTTTCTGTTTCACAGAAATTAGACTTCCCATACTTTTCAGATTATGTTGGTCTGGAAAGAACAGCATTCAGACTGGGAATCCTCATGGTATTCAGTTCCCTGAACTGGAAGATAGAGATGGAGACCAGAATAATCCCCTCTGAATCCAGGAAATAGTAGTGAATGACCTGCTAAACCAGTTGGACACCCATAAGTCTATGGGGCCGGATGGGATCCACCCAAGAGTGCTGAGGGAGCTGGCAGAGGAACTTGCCAAGCCTCTCTCCATCATTTATGAGTAATCCTGGTCAACTGGGGAGGTCCCGGATGACTGGACACTTGTCAACATGATACCCATCTACAAGAAGGGCAGGAAGGAGGCTCCAGGGAACTACAGGCCTGTCAGCGTGACCTTGGTACCAGGAAAGATTTATGGAACAGTTCATCTTGGGAGTGATCACGTGGCAAGTGCAAGACAACAGGGGGATCAGGCTCAGCCAACATGGGTTAATGAAGGGCAAGTCCTGTTTAACCAACCTGATCTCCTTCTATGATCAGGTGACCTGCCCAGTGGATAAGGGAAAAGCAATGGATGTTGTCTACTTGGACTTCAGTACGGCATTTGACACTGTTTCCCATAGCATTCTGCTGGAGAAGCTGGAGGCTCATGGCTTGGACAGGTGGACTCTTTGCTGGGCTAGAAACTGGTTGGATGGTCAAGCCCAGAGAGTGGTGGTAAAGGGACTAAAATCAAGTTGGCGACCAGTTGCAAGTGGTATCCCTTGGGGCTCAGTTTTGAGACCAGTCTTGTTTAATATCTTTATTGATATGGATGAGGGGATCAAATGCGCCCTCAGTAAATTTGCAGATGACATGAAATTAAGTGGGAGTGTCAATCTGCTTGAGGGTAGGAAGGGTCTGCAGAGGGATTTGGACAGGCTGGAGGAATGGGTTGAGGTCAACTGTATGAGGTTTAACAAGGCCAAGTGCCAGGTCATGCACTTCAGTCACAACCCCAGGCAACACTACAGGCTTGGGGAGGAGTGGTTGGAAAGCTGCCTTGAGGAAAGGGACCTGGGGATGTTGGTGGACAGCCAGCTGAACATGAGCCAGCTGTTTGCCCAGGTGGCCAAGAAGGCCAACAGCATCCTGGCCTGTATAAGAAACGGTGTGACCAGCAGGAGTAGGAAAGTAATCATGCCCCTGTACTTGGCACTTGTGTGACTGCAGCGTGAGTACTGTGTCCAGTTTTGGGCACCACAGTGTAAGAAGGACATTGAGGTGCTGGAGCGGATCGAGAAGGGCAGCAAAGCTGGTGAGGGGTCTGGAAAGCATGTCTGATGAGGAGAGGCTGAGGCAACAGGGGTTTTTTAGTCTAGAAAAAAGGAGATTGGGAGGAGACCTTATTGCTCTCTACAACTACCTAAAAGGAGGTTGTAGTGAGGCTGGTGTTGGTCTCTTCTCCCAAATTACTAATGATAAAATGAGAGTAAATAGCCTCAAGTTGCATCAGGGGAGGTTTAGATTAGATATTAGGAAGAAATTATTTATTGAGAGAGTGGTTAGGCACTGGAACAGGCTGCCCGGGGAGGTGGTAGAGTCACCATCTCTGGAGGTGTTTAAAAAATGAGTAGATGTAGTACTTGAGGCTATGGTCTAGTGGATAGATAGATGTTAGGATGAAGGTTGGACTTGATGATCCTAGAAGCCCTTTCCAACCATAATGATTCTATGGGAATACTATTAGTGAGGCTTTCAATGAGGATGGTTAAATGCTGATGATCTGCATGTTACATCACTACATCCTTGAATGTTCTTATTCCCTCTGTTCTTCATCCCTCCAAGATATTTCTAGCACTTAGGATCTCTGAGTAGACATGGTTCTGAATAGACATTTCTGTTATTCTGAAGGTTCAGTTTCATAAGAAAAACTTAAGGGTGTTCTTAAACTGATGGGTAGACATTACACCCCTCAGCATCACTGCTGGAGAAGTGAATCACAAAACAAGGTTTCCAGACAAACTTCATATAAATAGGTATTGAATTTCTTTTTTACCATCTTTATAGATAACTTTTGTGGTTTTCAAATTAATCTTTGTTGGCACACAGAATTAAAAAAGTAGTATTTTTACTGTTTAATTCAGCCTTAAATTTTATCTTGGTTTACCTTATTTTGCTCCCAGTTTCTCCTTTCCATATTTGTCAAGGTTTAGAGCTGGGCCAGCCACTAAATGAATGACATATTTCTCCCTATGAACTCCTATCCCTTCCCAAAGGGGAAGAGAAAGGGAATAAAGGAGAGAAAGTTTCTGATTGGAAAAGAAAATCGAAACAGTTTTAATGAAAATAAAAATAATAAAATGGAATATATACAAATATATACAAACCCAGTATCAACACCAACCCCCTTGATGGCAATTACATCACTGTTACCACTGATACTGTGGAGCAGGAGCAGGCATTAGGGAAGATCCAGACTGGACTCAGTGGCAGATGGGAAGAAGATTCAGGAGCTGGGTTCTGGTACTGGATTCAGGAACACATGGACTGGGATTGAAGGCAGAACAGAGTTCTTTTTGGATGTTGGCCATTGAAGAAGAGAGCTTGACCTTTTTGTGATCCCTTAGCTTTCTACTGAATGTGACATATATATCTGGGATGGAATGCCTCATTGGTCAGTTTAGGATCACCTGTCCTGTCTGCACAGGTGTAGCCTTTTATGGTCTGCACGGGAGCAAGTGCAAGGAAGAGCCTTTCTGCATGTCAATCCTTGGTAGTAACTATAAACATTGAGTATTATCTCTTCTAGAAGGGACTGCAAAAATCTGCTGTTAACTTCAGAAAGTGCATTTAGTTAGAGGAGACTGAGCTGAAAAAAAAAATCACTGAACAGAATTAGTTCAGTTCTAACTCATACCAGGACAATATGTCTTACCTGTTTTCATTCTTTACGAGCAGTTCTGGGTAAGAGAACAGACACTTCCAGAGTAGGTAAAACCACAGCTGAATAGCTGAATCTTTAAGGTTTAATCATTTCTGGTTGTCATGTTGGGGGTGGAAGTATGGAGGAGCTGGGTCAAGCATCTTTGTTCAGTTATCTCCCTTTTATGACAAGGTGTGAGAATGGAGCTTTGGTGAAAAATACACATAAAGGGCTCAGCTTTCAGTGGTGGAGGTAAGCTCTGGGACAGAATGGATGTTGAGATTTATTCCAACAGCAGAAAAAGCCATGCAGAATGAAAAAAATTTAGACTCTTGTAACCCATATTGATCTTGAGCAAAGCTTTTGTGTTGCTTAATTTTCCAATATTTTATCTGAGTTAATAAATTGTGGAGGAAGGATGTGAAAATATGCTTCAACATGATATTCCCAATTCCTGTGTTAGGAGACAAAACAGGAGCTGTATAACTCTGCCTGAGACTGGGGAAAGATTCCAGCGTAAATTAGAGAGATAATAAAAGAACAATAAAAAACCCACAGAAACTTTGGGAATTAAAATGAAACCACTTGTTAAATGAGAAAGCAAACAGTGAGAGATCATAAATATGTTGTAGAATATCCTGTTGTAGTATACTATACAGTTAACCTTTTCTAATCACTGGAGATCTATTCTAGTTGGTTAAATCTGAACCATTTAACAAAGGTTAGAGTTCAAAGAACGAACATTACCATAGAATACCATAGAATACAATTATGAACATCAAACTAAAGAAGACTTTAACGATTTTTTTTTCATATTTGTGATATTTTGCTCTATTACATTATTGTGGCCATACAGAGCAGCAATAGCAGAACGTCAGTACTGTCCAGTATGGTCATGGGCAGTGTTAAAGTGTTATATAGTGATGTCTTTGTATGGTTAGCTGGTTTTCAGTTCTCCATCCAATGAAGTAGATATTATGCATTCAAGCAGCATTACACATTTGAAGGTCTAGGTAATATTTACAGGAGATCAGACATATTTTCTTATAGCAACTGTATCTGAGAGGATTACTAAAGCACTAATGTCAGAAGCAGTTGGTGTCAGAAGACTAGGATTTATTTCTTACTAGCTGTATCACTTTGGGCAATTCACTTAATCTCCCAGTGCTTCAATTCCCTGCTGAGAAATTGGAACAATAATGTTTCTTAACTTATAGGTATTTCAGGACGATACACCAATTGGGATCAAGTCCCTCAGACACAAGTAATGCATACAATAAAGAGTTCACCTATAGGCATTCATCTCCTTCTAGCTCTTAGTTTCTTCATATAACATTTTCTAAGTTGATGCTAAAAGATCTGTGTAAATAATTTCCCGTCTGTTCTGTCTTTCTGAACACACATGCACCTACACACCACAGCCCCCTGCTTCACCACAGGGTAACACTGGATAGAGGACAGAACACTGCTCCCAGCTGACTCCAGTTACTTTGTCTGACTCCTGCATTAAGTGTAATGTGTTACATCCAGCTCCTGAACACCATCTATTATCACAAAGACATTCCCACAGCCCCATTAGCCTTCAGTAACTTCATCCTCTTATTTGAGGTTGGATTCTTAGGAACACCTTATCAGTCTGCATTAGTGACATTTTCATGTTTTTGATTGCTGAAGGAAGAAGTGTAAAATCATATTTCTCTCAAGACTATAACTAAGACATCCTGGACAGAGGTTCTTTAGACAAATGAGGATCAAATAGCACATTGTTGTCCAAACCAAACCATTCTTTTTGATTCATCTGTCATTAGAGGGAAATGCTAAAAATCTCTTAAAGCTAACATTACCCAGTTAACAGTAGGAAAGACTTCTACTTTTAGCTCAGAAAGAAGTTTTGTCAGTGATGTCTCTGAATAGATTGCAGTATGTTTTGTTTCTAAACCCTAATAACTTCTTCTTCTCTTTTCTTCACATGCCCCATGACTTGGTCTTTCAGGTTATTCACTGGGCATACCAATATCTTGTTTGGAAGGTTCCCTTAAATTGATGGATTGAAAGAGCCTTTTTCTTTATTCTTGTTTGTTTTATTTATTTTTTCTGTTTTAAATACTTGTTTATATATAAATGCAGCAAAACTGAAAGCAGTATTTGATTGGTCAGTCATGCAGCTGCAACAAGTCAGTCCCTGGAGCCAGGGAAACATGAGGAAGAACAGAAGGCCCCACCAGGAATAGGTAGCTCTCAGAGAGGAAGACGCAGCTTGGACATTGCCAGCAGCAAATGTGGGAGATGTAAATCGACATGGGGAGAACTCTTGATCAGGAGTGCTGCAAAGGGGGTGTGCAAACAAGGATCAAGAGGGTGCAGTAGTCTGTGCAGTTCTTTGTGAAGAAGGATATGTGAGAAGGACCTTGCACCCTCTTTGTAGGCCCACAGCCCAGGGAAGTGCTCTAGGGCTCTGCCATAAAGCTGGGCATTTGCCTCAGAGTTAAATCCAGTGTTTCTACAGAGAAAGCCCCCAAGATCTCTGTTCTGCAGACAGAAATAGATGTATAAAGCAAATCAACTTCTTTAGCTTTATGGCCAGTGACATTGTGAGGGTTTTGGCTTTTCTGATAACAGGACATTCTTTGATGAATAGCCTGCTATTGGATGGAACAGGGATGGAATCCACTTGTCTAGAACAGGCAAAGGAGTCTTTGGCAGCTAGCTGGCCAACTTGGTGAGGCAGGTTTTAAACTGAAAGACTCAGGGCAGTATCTAAAGTGGCAACACTCATACCATTGCAACCAACTGAGGAATTAGCCAGGCCAATCAGAGCAGTGATAAATGTTCCTTAACTGCTTTCTAAGATGAGAACCAGAAAACTAGTCACCTCAAGTGTATGTCTACTAATACACGCAGTCTGGTGACCAAAAAGGAGGAACATGAGCTCCATGCCCAGTCAGAAATATATGATATCATAGGAATAACTGAAATGTGGTGGCAAAACTCACATAACTGGAGGATCACAATGGCTGGCTATAGGCTGTTTCATAAAGACAGGAAGAGAAGAAGAGGACGAGTCATGCTCTATGGTAAGGAGATTCTTGAATGTACAGGAGTCAACTACAGTGACTGTGGAAGCCCTCTCAAATGCTACTGGATCAGGATCAGTGGGGTTGTTCCCAACTGAGATCTTACAGTAGACATCTGCTACCAACTGCCAAACCAAGATGATAAGGTCAACAAAGCAATATTTGGATGGTTTGAGCAACATCTACATCTATTAGGTTAAGAAAAAAAAGCAACAACACCAGAATACACTCTAATTGGATGTAATTATCAAGTAAGTACTTAATATACTGTATATGGACTCTAAAAACTATGGTCATACCAAACTCATAACGAATATGTGCTTTCATGATTTATTGGATGTGAGGTCAGAAGATATTTTTTTACATTTTTAAAAAAATCTGATCTGTGCACACAAGAGACCAGGAAATTTAGCCAATAGTACTTAAATGTAGATAGGAATTTACATTTATGTAAATTATACATCACACATCATTTATGTATGATATGTCATAACTGAAATTCTAAACCAGATATCAAGACTTAAAGTTTAGAGGAGTATACTGTAGCCTTTGCCAAGTTATACCTGCAGTTAATTCCAGGTTTAATTCCTCTATTATTAAATATTTACTGTTTGATACAATAACTATACTGGTTTTAGTTTTCTGGTAAAGTAGTAGTCTTCTTCCAATTCATTACAAGGCAACTTGAACAAAACTAAAATATTCCTGATGACAAGACCTGTTCAACTTCAGGTGATTCTTCAACTTCTCCAAGCTCTTTGAACATATTAGATTTACATTTTTGATGACTTTATGGTTACAAAAAACTTGCTAAGATTATAATTAAGGCATATTTTTGATCATATCCAATTAATTACATTAGAACTGGAAGAATACATTGATTATAGACAATTGGTTTCTTTTACTATGCTTTAAGTAGTAATTGCCCTTTTAATCACATGATAGTTGGAGACAATCCCTATTGTGTTCCTTGATAAATAAATTCAGAATATAAAGAAATACCTGATTAAAAAAAAATAACCAACCCCATTCCCCAGAAAAACCCAAACCCACAAACACCAAACACAAAGATTAAAATACACTTGAACACTTTATTTCATAATGCATGACAGTTCCTCCTCAAGGGAAAAGTATCAGTGGAAGACTCCTCAAGGCTGGTAGTTCCAGGGAGATAGTCCACAGAGAGCCAAGCCAAGAGAAGGAAATTATAAAAAGTAGCAGGATAAAGAAAAGGTGACAATGCAATGGACAGCACATTAGGTTTAAAGAGAATTATTGGAAGTTTGCAATAGGAAAGCTGTATGCTAGTGTACACACCTTGAATGGGGCTTTTCCCACTGAAATTCAGCTGTCTAAAAGTTAAGGATCTATGTAATCTTGCTTACTTTACTATTCAATGGCAAGGTACACATATCTTCAGAGAACAATTCTTCCATACAAGAACTGGATGAATTGTTGTTTGGAAGCATTTGCCTCTTCGATGATTACACCGTGTCTGAACAAGTGGTTTAAATTAGATACCAAAAGTTTAGATAACTGAAATCAGGAGAGTTGAATCCCAGGCTTCATGTAAATAATTACAGTAGTTCCATTGCTTTACAAAATAAAGAAAAATATTCCTATGAATGAGAAGTGCTCATGTTCATCCAGGAATCAGATGAAAGAAGAACTAAATACACAGTATATATGGACTCTACCATTCTATACAAAATAATGCCCGAAATGGTTTTATTGTAATCTTCTTATACTTTATGAATCACACTAGTCCTGAGCATTCAGTCAAAAGTAGATAATGGCCTTTCTGGAACTACTGATGACAGAAGAAAGCATTCTGTCATGAATTCCATTGAATATACCATTCTATACTTCTACACTTTCAGTTTTATTTTGCACAAAATGTAAAGTAATATGGATCCTAATTGCTATGTGCTGCTACTAAATAGAGGAGAGTGAACACTCAAATCTAAACATATATAAATATTCTGATTAATTTTTTTTTTTTTTTGATCACACATCATTCCTCCAATACTTGAAAATGGTTGAAAGCATGAAGAAGCTCAGAAACTTTGACTGCTTAAAATCCCCTGCTTCTCCCTATTTATGGATTACATCGATGAAAGAATTAATTTATGATTGCAGGATTTACAAGTAGATCTATATCTACAGATACCTTGATGCACTAATTCTGTGTAGCTTGTTTAAACAAACAGTATATATACAATTGTTCACATGGAACCAATAATGAAATTTGGCAGTCTGCTTCGATATGGGGGGCTGATAGAGCTGGAGTGTTTTTCAAAATCTTTTGAACTGTCTAATTGAACTACTCTACCCTCCAAGAATAGTCCATCCTGGTTATGCACCAACAACGACAGAAAGTCCTTCTTGAAATTCATGTATTTGCAGTGTGATTTAGTGAAAAACAAAATTGATTTTTTCCTTCACATCCTTAGCTTCCAATCTGAGTTCCTAGAAAACTTCTTTCTCCAAGCTGAGAGCACTTGAAGGAATGTGTCCCAGAATGAAAGAAGAAAGCTCCTGAATAAATGAAAAGACTCTGGTCCATACATTTGTTTTACTTTTCCTCATGTAAACTGAAGAGGCTGAGCATAAAGGTTAATTTAGTCTCCTAACCAGTAGTCTGCATGTCTAAATACTCAGTATACACAATGCAAGTATGGCAAACGTTCTTTTGAACAAGACCCAGGGAACTCAATACAACACAAGCAAATGTAAGTGCCATTAGCCGTGGAAGCTGCAAAACTAGTCAAATTAGAAGATTCAAGACCTAAATGTTTTGTAATTAGCTTTGGTATCTGGAAGAGTGGATTATAACATGTACACAGGAAGGCAACTGCAGACTAAGTAAGCACTTATAATTACTGTCCACATGACTTATTTAGCAGTTAAATATGTTTCCGGTGGTTTCTCAGATCATTTAAAACAAATTAATGAAGCAAATGTAACAAAGAAAATCATAAACTCAGCTAAGCTGACACATCGGCACCAAGAAGACATTCATTTGATACACAACTATTGTTTTGTGACCAAAGCTAGACTGAGACAGACTAATAAATATGTACATTACTGTAATAGTAGAAAAACTTTTTCAATTCTGTCACCAGCCTTTTTCCCTTTATTACTTGGATTTTCTCCTGCTGCTAATGTATTTACCTCTCATATCAGTTTGGCTTCAGTTCCCTGTTATACTACTACTTGCTCCCATACACTGTGCTGATAGATGACCTAGAATTTCAAGAGTTAAATAGCAGATGTATCTCTTTGCAGCATTCAGAGACTGTACGTGTTGCTGGGCTGAGGGCAAAGGAGAACTTCTAGAATCAAGTTATTAGCAGAGTATGACATTATGAAAAGATCTATGCACATTTAATTTGCTTGCAGCTGTTTTACAGTTTTGGCTAGAAAGCAGATGTAAACTGCTGAAGGTGATAAATGCTTTCCTTTCATTGACTCTAAGGTGTCTGCTCTTTGAGGCCACCAGGAAGCTAGGTCTGAAGGCATATGAACAGAACATTATGCAAACTCAGGGAATGATGAAGAGCTGCTGCATTTCTAGTCGCCATCTGGTGGTTTCCTGTACATTGGCAAGTCATTTGCAAAAGAATCTCTTAATGGCAGTTGTGATGTCATGAGATTATTTTAAAGATTGAAAGAAGTGCAATAAATATCAATACAGCCATCCTACTGACTTGTCAGGGTAGTGTGTCTGCCACTAGACATGTAAAAATAGCATCTACTAGATGAGCCTAAAATGCATTTTTGAAAGTATGTATTATAGAGATCTAGATTTCACTAGTTGAGAATTTTTCTCCTTGCTCACTCTAAGTACTTTGTAGCAATAGTGAATTCACAGCATATTTTCTATTGTCCAAGGAAACATACTTTTCTGACAAGCCCTACTTTCATGATCACCCTGAAGAACTTTTTACATACTGCTTACTTTTTTTATTTTTTGCTTCATTTTATGGAGATCTTGTCTTTTAAGTGACGGATTTTTCCAAGTATTGACATGATTACTTAAGATCATTTTTCTTAGATTTGCATTTGTGTGACTAAGTGTGCATAGTATTTTATAGCTCTTCAGCATTCATCAGAAGTTGTCTTGGAAGCTGAAAGGACACTTTCTGTTGGAGATTACCTTCTTTATTGGTGTTGAATAGGGCACCCATATTTCTAGTTTTTAAGAACATAATGAAGTCAAAAGGACACTGAAAATCCTCTTTTCATATAGGTAGATATGCAGAGGCTGAGATATGCAAATAACAAACCAAAGCATTATCAACAGATGAAATTTTAACTGGACTTTCAGTCCCTCAGGAAAGATTGTATTCTTGTCATTGAAGAGGGTGTACCATCATTAGTCAGTAACTAGAGAAAGAGACTGGTGTGCTAGGTTACTAATGTACAGTAGTATAAGTAGAATAGGAATTCTTCATCTAGTAGAGAGGTTGTGGGAAACCTGGAGGGGAGGTGAGAGGCTAACCATTGAGGTTAGAGAATTGAAACAGCAGCAAGACAGATGTGATAGGTCTTTGTGGGATATGAGTCCACAAACTGGGAGAGTTTAGAAAAGGTCTGGATTCAAGGCAAAAGCTAAGCATCGGGAATATAATAAAAAGAATAATGATAAACAACACTTTACCACTCCCAGGTAGAAAGGAATAGCAAACATAGAGAAAGGTGAAACACCCAACTGCAACCTTCCAAAGAGCATAGTTTCTTCAGATACTGAAGTTATGATTTTAGACTGGAAAAAGTTTTTTGGACATACTGTTCTACTGTTCTGTTTGTGTGCAAACTTCCAGGTATTGGTACACTTGCATACTAAAGAGGACTGTGAATAGTATCAGAATGTGGGGAGTTTTATGGTGTTCTGGGAGAAAATTTGCTTGTTTGTAAGTAAACAACCCAGATTCTGTTTGTTTTCCAATTATTTTTGCATATTATTACTACAAGATTTTATCAGTTTAAGAAGTGGAGCAAATAGGAAAAAAAAAAGTATACACATAATAGAATTGCATATGAGTTTCTTGACATCCATTATCACAGATAACAAGAAGCTTTTGAAAATAGAAGTGTTTGCAATATAACATAGAAAATCATTCTTTTCTTAAGCAGTCATGTTATATGTGTCAATACATATCAGGCTTGGTATGGTTTCAGTGGAATGAAGGGATATTATTTAATGATTTTTATGCTTGCTCCTTTTGCATCCTAGCATAATTTTCCCTTGAAATAATTTTCACTCATAATTTATTGAGAGTCCTAATAATCTTTTTCTCTTTCACACTGATTGTAACAAGCTTCTGAACTAAATCCTTGTGTTCCACATCATTTCCTTCTGGAGAGATTGCCAGGCCAAGCCGAAGAGTAAATGAGTTATAAGGTCAAGAGATTCTCACTGTGAGACAACTACTGAATTCCTGGTAGCTATGATTGCATCTTTCTATTGCACCTTAACCACTATTTGACAAATTCTGATCAGAGTTTCATAAATTAATATGACTTATTTAATTAAGGCAATATGTTGCTTCACTGTAGGAATATTAAAAATACACAGACCCTGAAAACAGTAAATATGTATTAAAAGGACGGTGAAATGATGGAGTTTAAATCATAGGTGACTTCTACAGATAATAATTTAGTAACTTTGCAAACTTTGCTATAAAATATATTTAAAAAGCAATGACTTATACTCTTTTTACTCATGTTATTACATATCTAACAGTTGAATCCAGTTTATGTGGGTAGCTACGTTTTCTCCGGAACAATCTCTTTTTGTGCTGAAAAGTCTAGGTACCAAAGAATCAGATTCAGACCCCCCTACTATACACATTATTGCTGGCATTTCTACTAACCAGAATCAATGGTGTCACCTCTTTGTTAGCAGAATCTATCCTAAAAACAGTAGTGCACTTTTTGACTCACTAAGAATCTTTCGATTGGTTTGAAACATTCTTTGTACATAAGGAGACACCCATCCTAATATGTTTTAACCTGCAGAGCTTCAGTGAGGTTATGGTAAGACACACCAAATTCCACAGCAGGGGGAAGGGGAGGGTTGTAGGCCACTCTAAATGATTAGGTATTCATTTATCATTCAGATTTGGCAGGGAAAACAGAACAAGGCTTTGACTCCTGTCTCTGTATTATTAGGAGAAGAGTATAATAACCCTTCCATCACACTCATAATAGGAAATGTACCTTAAAATACACTTTCATTTGCCTGTCAAAGCTATGCTTTATATTAAAATCTCAGAGTTTGCTCAAGCCTTAGTTGATTCTGTTTTGCACACCTCATGAGCAGGAAAATGTTTGGGTTTTCCATCTTGTAGATACAAAAGGTAAATAGCAATCTCTACCCACATTCACATGGCAGTGTGTAGGAATATAAAGAATACAAGGAATGTATTGTCCAGTAATGCTTCATTTTTCTAGTAGGATGAACTACATTTTCTACAGATTAATATAAAGCAACCACCTTCATGAAAACTACTTTTTCTATAATAAATGGAGTTGATTCAAAGCACAGGACAATAAAAGATTTTACACAGTTTATGATTTTGCTTAAACAAATGGTTATAAATATTAATTTCTAAGGTGAAATTCTGTTGACTTTAGATAAAGACAAACAAGGAATGTCTTTAGTGCTGTCAGACTTCTTGAAAATACAATAAACTGGTGAAATAGTTCCACTGGCAATATACACTATAATATCAATTTTCATTCAAGCTTGCTGTAATCCATGTTTGCTTTAAAGATTATAGACATGGTTGATATGGGAATCAAAACCCAAGTATAGGTCAGATGATGATTTAAGTTACTAAACCTTTGTATCTCTCTGTATATCAAATCATTTGGTAATATGTGAACTCAAACATGTATAGATTCTAGTACAGCAGCTGAAAAATAATCCTTAAAACAGGTGGGCCTAAGATTGACTAAGATTTGATATAAATTTAGAAGCAGAGTTTGTATGTAGATATGAATATAATTTCAGTGATTTGAATTCATAGGACATCCCACTCATGACTGATCTGTAAACAGAAGCATGTAGGGCATAGTTGGAGGAAGCTAGCTATTGAAATAAAGTAGATTTTGCAAAATGACTAAAATTTGCTGATGACACAAATGATAGAGGATGGAGATATAGAACAGAGAAATATGGTGCCTTAGCTACAGTAAATGCATAGGCAGATGATTGGTACAGTAAACCTCAACACCAAAAGTAAAAATATATGGGTCCAGGAATTATTTTAGGATTTTCAAATAAGGACCAACAAATAGATATGTCTGATGATCTTTATTATCTAAAATAAACCAAACTCAAAATCTGTACTTCAGATCTCAAGAAAGGCTAGTTATATCCATTAAATGATGAAACCCAAAACATTTCTCCTAAGAGTATGTTGATGTTAGATATATTTTTTTTTTCCTAGATTCTGCAAATACTATCTCGATCATAAAAGTTTGCCAGCCAAATTGCAATTTTCATGTATATTTCATTAAAAAAAAAGTTTACCACAGAACACATGGAATCTTACTGAGAAGGGTCCAGCACTGCACTGGTTGGGGTAGCATGGCATCTCACTGCTTCCTACTCTGGCATATGTTTAAATTGATATGTAACTTGGATCAGAGCTCTAGGCATTTCCCTACTGAAATAGCTTTGTAAGCATGGGTCTCCTTGAAATAGAGAATGCAGATTGGAAACCAGTGGCAAGCATTTATAGAATGATTTACAAATACTTGATGAATTGTATTGGTGCTCTGCTATAAAGTCACTCTGTGTTTGCCATATTTGTTGTCTTAGGTAGCTCAGCTAACAAACACTTGAAGGGTTCTGCAGTCAGCAAAGGAAAGATTCAGAGGAAGATGGAAAAGACCTGAGAGGATGAAAGGAGGATTTGGGGGTTACGCAACACTACATTACTTTCCCAGGTAATACTAATGATTCTGTGTTCATCAGTGTCAGCTCTTTCTAGTAGTCAATAAAGTGTTAAACCTCATTGTCTTTTGCCTACCTGAAAGACCTAGCTTTCTGCTACGTGATAGCAATAAATTCTTTAAAACTCCACAGAAAATGTGCTTGCTTTTTAAAACCTGACCAGTCAAGGTGACAAATTATTATGAGGAAGACTCGGTAGTGGTGAGGTATTGGAGAATAATATATTATAATATATTATATTAGGAGCCCCTATTACAAGAAGGACATGGATGTGCTGGAATGTGTCTAGAGAAGGGCCACAAGGATGATTAGTGGTCTGGAGCACCTCTCCTATGAGGACAGGCCGAGATAGTTGAAATTGTTCAGTCTGGGGAATAGAAGGCTGCAAGGAGACCTTATTGTAGCCCTTCATCATCTTACGAGAGCCTACAAGAAAGCTGGTGAGGGACTTTTTAGGCTGTTGGGCAGTGATAGGACTAGAGGGACCTATCTAGAGATAGGTCAATTCAGGTTAGACATCAGGAAGAATTTCTTCACCATGAGGGTGGTGAGACACTGGAATGGGTTGCCCAGAGAGGTGGCGGAAACCCCAACCTTGGAGATTTTTAAGACCAGGCTGGATGGGGCTCTGAGAAACCTGATCTAGTGGGAGGTGTCCCTGCCATTGGCAGGGGGGTTGTAACTAGATGATCTTTAAGTTCCCTTCCAACCCTGACAATTCTATGATTCTATGATGCTACACATGTCTTTTAAATACCTTCAGGGATGGTGACTCTACCACTTCCCTCAGAAGCCTGTTCCAGTGCCTCACAACTCTTTCAGTGAATAAATTTTTCCTAACATCCAACCTAAACCTTGGAATAACTTGAGGCCATTTATCCTGGTCTACCATTGTTAGCTGGGAGAAGAGACCGACACCTGCTTCACTACAACCTCCTTTCAGGGAGTTGTAGAGACTGATAAGGTCTCTTCTCAGCCTCCTTTTCTCCAGACTAAATAACCCCAATCTCCTCAGCTGCTCCTCTTGACTTGTTCCCTTGACGCCTTACCATTTTCGTTACCCTTCTTTGGACATGATCTAGAACCAAAATGTCTTTTTTGTAGTGAAGGGCCCAAAACTGACCATAATGCTAAATCTATTGACGAAGTATTTACACTGTCTGTAGGTCTGAGGTAGATGCTACCTTTCTGGTCTCAATTCAGAGATCCAGGGCGAGAAGTGCTTATGAATTCCTATGGTGTTTTAACAATGTCAACAGAAAGTTTAATAACAACCAAACCTAGGCACTTTTCTTCAGTTTCCCCGGTTATGGATACTGCATCCAGCTATATTGCAGCTAGCATGGAACCCACACTGTGCATATAAAAATATTTCAACAAAGTCAGCACTTAGCCAACAATGTAGTCTGAGCCAGCCATTTCTCAGATACAGTTAGGAAGGAGGTGCTATGCTGGTTGTAGTATAAGATCACAATCACTTTTCCTTGTATAAGGTGCACAGTAGAAACATCCTTAAATTCTTGAGTTACTTTTCCTTCTTCCAGATGATAGACTGCTGCACTATGTCATGATATCAATGCATAGACAGACTGAAATTGCGTTGGCTTGCTTTTGCTGCCATATTTCATGCTGCTGTCTAAATTGCTTTCCACTATCACTCCTGTTTTAACTGTCTAGGTTTCTTTTTTCCTGGAAAATTTATGTTTTATGTCATTTTTGTCCCCATCTAATTGTATTAGCTTGAATTCTTTATTTATTATTTTCTTTCTTTTTTCTTTTATTTTTTTTTATTTTTTCCCCATTGTGGCCTGTCTACATTCCTTTTTTTTTTTTTTTTTTCTTTTCTGCCACCTTGTCCTTTCTAGTTCTTTCTTCTTGTCATAGGCTTGTATGTTTGGTGGAGACAGATAACTAATTATTCTACAAAATCATTACTGAGAATAAAAATGTTAATTAATTAATTAATTCTTTACAATTAATGAAGACATGAAATTTACTGAGAAGTGAGCATGGAAAAAAGGCTGGGAATGAACAGTCCTGAGATGCTTCAGTACTTCTTAAAATGCAAATTATAGAAAAGTAGATCTGCAGGAAAGAGAAATAGAATAAATTTGTTAATGGGATTTACTAAGGAGAATACCCAAAGGATTTGAACATAGAACCATAGAATCACAGAATTGTAGGGGTTGGAAGGGACTTCTGGAGATCATTGAGTCCAACTGCCCTGACAGTGCAGGAACACCTAGGCAAACATGGAGGATGTCCAGAATTTACTTTATTTTACTTTACTCTACTTTACTTAAATTCAAATATTTTCTAGAGTTTGTATCTCAGACACAAGATAATTAACTAAGAAACTATAAATAATGAGTAAAGAGTAAACAACTCACACAGATATTGAGAAGAAAGGTGCAGCCAAGTAGTGGGGAAAAGAAGGAACTAAAGAGCTTATTCTTTAAAGTAAGATAATTAAGGAGTGAAGTGGAAATAGCTAAAAGCTAAGGAGTTCTTCACCTTGTAAATTAATATAAAATAATAAGACAGCTTTCAGCCACATAAATAAAAAGACAAAAGCTGAGGCCTATGCAACACATTCCAAGTACCAAGAATGCATATAAGGCTAAAGAAAGTCTGTGAACCAGAGAGTAAATGAATTATTTACAGTTTTGATCTGGACAGTAATGTATATATGGATAGTTGTAGGTACTCATGAAACTGCACACTGACTAATGAAATCTTCCAAATCTGTTATGAAAACAGTATTTGGACTACTAATTGGTTAAAATTTAAACAACTTCTGAAAATGTTAAAAGAATTGGAAAATTAATTTGCAAAACCAGTAATAATGATTTTGGTTACTTGTTTGTAGAGAAGTGGACTAATGGCATTGAAAACTACAAATAAAATACAAACCACAGTATCTACTTTTGGAAAATGGAGTGTGATGGTGGAGGTAACCCTGGAAATATCTACTCATTGCAGTCTGAGAATATTATGTAAAGTATGAAGGTATAAATAGAAAGTAAACTAAAATTTACAGTGGTTTTATCAATTTGTCAATCAACTTAATGACTGTTAAGATAACTAATTTAACTGAAAAATGGTAAATTCTTTAACTTCATATATATATT
>JANHGN010010204.1:0-44349 GCA_024605025.1 Megaceryle maxima | reverse complement strand
AGGTGGGTGGGGGTGGGGGGGGGGGGGGGAGATCTTCCTTCCTAGGCTCTGGGGGCTGCAAGGGCTTCTGAGCTCGGCCAGACTTGCCACATGCGCCACAGAACCCATCACCATCCAAGGGCAGGTTTGGCATTTACTTCTGTATCCTTCTGCCCTTAATATTCCTTTCTGGTTTTCTCCTGCTATTCATTAAATCTGTTAGTCTTAACTTCCAGTCTTGGTTGAGGCTTTTTTTTTTTTTTATCGTTATTCCCTTTTATCCACCCCTGTGAGGGAAGGAGGAAGGGACTAACAAAGAAATCCTGCCCTGCATTTCATGGGGGCTTGCCCTGAGCCTTAAACAGAGACAGTTTCAATGCTTTCTTGAACAGCACTTCTGTGACACAACAGACATTTGTCACCAGAATTCCAGGTGAATACTGTGGGCAATCATAATGTGTCAGTCATAAGGCTTCCTAATACAATGTGACCTAACAATCAAAGCACAAGTGTTGTTCTCACTAGAACGTGACTATTTTGATCAGCCTAGCTTTAAATGCTTGCCACAGTGGCATTCCCATATTTTCCTTAAGGAATTTTTTTACCATATGATGGGAAAGCCTTGTCTTCTTATTCTACTTGCCCTGATTATTGCACAGAGAAAAGATTAATTTCCAGATGCTTTGTCTGGAAAAGGTCAAGTTCCTAGAGCTGTGGAACTTGTTGATAATTACTGAAACAGTAAAGTCATCACAAGACATATAATCCTTAATCTAGGCTTGTCTCTCTGAAGAATGGGAGGGTGAAAAGGGAGGAAGGGAAAGGAAAGACAGCTGCTTTGATCTGTATGTGATAAAATGCGTTCCTATTTGGTTGAATTTTTACGGCTTTTGTTTTACATATTTCTGATGATTCAGAAGGCTTATTTCCATTAAAAAAAAAAATTCAGTCTTCAGCATTTACAAGCAGATTACAAAAAGCTCTACAAAACAAAGTAAGTACCTCTATCCTCTCTCTATAGAAACTAAACAGAGTGATTTGGATCTTATCACTCAGCCAATAACCTACTGGAACAGCACCCAAACTTTTTCCTCCCAGTTGTGTACTCTTTTCCAACTCTCCTGCTGCTCTGTCTTTGGTTCTGTATTTGCCCCTCTGCACTTGTGCACATCTCTATTGCTGGTAGTTCTCTCCTGGAACATCTGCTCCTTGCTTATAAACAAAGAACACCCATGGCCGATCTCACCACTGTGAATTTTCTTCCTGATGATACTCAGTGAAACAAAATGGAATGATTGGTTCAGGAAAGCACTAATGAAACTGTAGGGAATCTCTGAAGCAAGAGAGAATTTTAAGGATCATCTTTTAATCAGAGCTGGAGAGCTGACATCTGCTGCCCATTTGTGGAATTTATTAGAATGGATTTGTCCACAAGAGACTGCAGGAGCAACCTCAGTTCACGTGTAACAGCCCCCCCTTGTGTAGACATTTTGTAAAATAACAGATAATTCGATTACATTGCTAATAAAAAGTTTTAGGAAAACACTATTGAAATGAAGTATGAGAGTAGAGGCTGAGACAGAGAAAAGCACATCACAGAAAAAAATCATCTTCCTTTCATTTTCAAGGTTATGGCACATAACTGAGATAATCACTTTTCAATGGATGTCTCCCCTTGAGCAAAAATCTCCCTAACAAAACTAAATGACAAAGGTCCTTCCTTCAACTGAACACTCTGCAATTTTTACTTTAGGAGGACAGAAATGCATCTACCCAAAGTCAAAGACACAGAGATGCTTAAGCAAGTTTAAGAAGCATCTTATTCTGAGTTGCAGCACATTAATACAGAAGTTCCTGAATAGCAAGATTTAAATGGAGAAAACCAGACCAAAGACAAGTACCATAATTACATGAAAATGAAATGCAGGCAATAGAAATTCTGCTTTAGTGCACAGCCCTGATCTCAGAGGTCCCTGCAATTTCCACATACTGCAATACATGATCACTTCAGCTGCAGAAGTGTTCATGAGTTTATTTCTTTGCATTTAGCATTTTAATCAGTAGATTAAAGCAACATTCTTCTCATCCCCATTTGTAAGGTACAAATGCAGTGCTCAGTCACTTCCCTGATGTTGGAATGGAGTTGAGTAATCAGTCACACCTTTGCTTAGCTTTTAAAAAAGCTTTGAAACCCATTTTATGCTTAAATTGTAAGACTGAATTTACACATTTCACAGAATCACAGTGGTTGGAAGAGACCTTGAAGACCGAGCCCAGCCATTAACCCAGCACTGCCAGGGCACCACTAAACCACATCCCTCAGCAACACAGCTCCATGGCTTTGAAACCCCTCCAGGGAGGGACTCCATCACTGCCCTGGGAGGACTGGGCCAGACCATAACAACCCTTGCAGGGAAGACATCTTTTTCTCATGTCCAACCTAAACTCCCTAATGCCTGTGGCTTCTCAGGCACATGGGTGGTAGCTCCTTAACCTACTTCTGGCAAAGCAAAGGGGGCCATGGTAAACCTTTACTATTAGAAGTGTATAAATTTATCAGGGCCATTTTCACAGAACCAGCTTGAGAAGCAAATAGGTCACTAGCAAGTAGGTTGAGTAAATAATTGCCGTAAACAAAGGAAGTGGATAGTGATGAGCACAAGATAATGGCAACCTCTTTGCCTGGCTCAGCTCCAGCCTTGCTGATTCTCTGCACATAGAACTGAGGAGCTTGCTGTCTAACATACAACTATGGCCAGTTAAGAAAAAGGAAACTAGGTGGTTCTCTGCCTAATTACAGTAGATGTTCCCAGTACAGCTGCTGCACATTGATAAGATCAGACTCACGGCAACTACATTTTGTAACCATGACTCTCTATCTTCTAAAATCTATCAAATTCAGAAGGAGATGGCAGCTGCACTTCATGTAATAGCCTGGCATGCAGCAGGAGTTGGCAATGGTTGGGGGTTTTTTTTGTTTGTTTGTTGTTGGGTTTGTTTTTTTTTTTTTCTCCTCTTTTGAGGAGGTTAAAAATCCGCGTCTTGTCTTCTGATGCAACAGCTGATCAGCAGGTTCTTAGTTACTCTTGGGGGCAGTGCCTGCTACCCTCCTTTGGGAAGGTGGCACAGAGCGTAACAGGAATCAAGATTATTAGATCAGGACTTCATAATGTTGGAGACTAGTACCCGGCATACATTCCAGGAGGACAAGTGTTGAGGTTCACAGCCCAAGCACTCTTTACAAGTTTATGCACTGACTGGCTAATGATGAAATACAGAAGCAAGCTTGGCAGTAAGAACCTAAGGCTCCTACTCATCCATGTGAGCAAGCATGCTGGTGACCAGTCCAAGCACACACCCTCTGGTGCTCTCCTTCAGGTAGGACACTTCAGGAAGTCACGGAACTTAGACTTGCTGAGGGAGTAGATCACACCTGTTGTACTGGTTCTACTGCAGACACATTCCATCTCTGCTTCATTCTTTGGATCTCAGCAAGACTTACCAAATACCCAGACTGTGGGCAACCTCAGCATGTATGGAATCACACCTGCAAGTCCCTCCCGAGCTTTAAGTCTTAATGGGAGGGCTCCTAAAGAACTATGGGTTTCACAGGGGTATGCAACAACTAAACAAGAATTTTCAGATTAAAACAGGTTTGATTTAGGAGAAGATCCAAAAATTACTGAAATGAGCTTCAAGTATCTAAGATTTAGTCTTTAACTTTTTCTCTATTGATTTACAAATCATATACATTAAAAGCTCATAAATTTGTAGGCTGGACTATAATTAGGACTTACCTTTTGAAACAGATGGACAAACACTGGTGAATTCTTTGGAGGTGCTGTTTCATGTGCTATTTCCCCACTCTAATAGCAGACAGTGTTATTAAATTATTTTTAATTGACCTTGTCAAATGGAGTAATTACTTTGGTAATTACTTACAGATCTCTCTCCTAGAGTGTGTACGACAGGAAATGTAGTGAGAACTGCTTTAATTACTTTATAAAAAAAAAAATCTATTCTTAGATTAACTTCTCACATTTTCTCTCTTGGGAAAGACTGAAGTAAAATTTAAAAGCTCCCTATTCTGTTAAAACAACCTAGCAATGCCTCACAATGCCTTTAACCTTTTTCATATGCACCAACAGTAGAAAATGTTTCCTGGGGATGATGATTCCATAACAAGCCTATTACTAACTCAGCTCTGGTTTCAGGAAAAATGCCTGCATCATAAAGCCACCAAAATTGTATGTTTCTAGTGGAGAAAAAAAACCAAACATATTCTGCTAGAACATAATCCTGATTGTTACTAGAATCGGGACAAGACACCTTGCTTCAGGAGGTGTGGAAAGACTGCTTTTTGTCCAGTTCCACTAGAGGTCAAATTTAACAGGCTGTTACTTTCTATGAACCAGACAGGAAAAAAGGATAGCAGAACAGGGTATGACCAGGCAGTCCTGGAGGAAGCACAGAAAAACAGATTCGAGCAAGTCTTTCTGAAAACCATTCCCACAAGCAAACTGGCTCTTCCCAAAAAGTCTTCCTTTTAAAAATCAACAGCGACATTCCTCGGTCAAGCTTTATAAAACACACATCTGTCTGAGATAGAGACTAAAATTGAAGCTTTCAGTGTGAACCACAGTGATTGTTAATTGAAATTAAGTGTTATGGGGCAGAGTGTTCACCAATACTAATCCTAGCGACACAATCATCTCATCAGCTACCAAACAGAGGTATTTTGTGCCTGAGCTACACATATATTCATCCCAACAGCAAATGGCACCACTGAAATACAGCACAGGAACACATGCAAGAGCAGGACAGCTTCAGGGTGACCAAGCGCATGCACACAGTAACCCACCTGGAACGAGCACCAGCCTCCTCATGTTCTCATCAACCTTACTTTGTCTGAGAATCCAGTGCACCTACTGCTAACTCTGGCCTTTGATGTCCAAGCTACAGTTGCAGATTTTTAAATCACATAGTCCAACATCCCTCTTCTTTCCCGGGTACTGTAATACCCAACTGCCTGTCTTCTGCAGAGTATAGAATTAAGAATTGTGTATTATTCACTGTTTATATAGTACTTTAAGGATCTGTAATAAGTATATAACTTCTCATGGCCAGAGGTAATTTAATTCCATAGTAATCCTACTGAAATCAGTGAGGCAGGCAGACTCAGTCTCTTCATACAATACTTCTTCATGTAGTCCCAATAGAGCTATGTTCCAGAGCCACAAGTCCCAAACCTCAGGTCTGGCCAAGCCTCTAACGACAGGGCAGTCTGAATGATCCCCCTTCAGAAATGCCCCACACAGCACAATCCCAATTCTGTTAATCTTTTGCACCAGACTTTCACCAACAGAGCTCCATGACATGCCCAGCAATTCACCTAGACACAGGTCATTGTACAAGATGTAAACCATGAGTAGCCGAGCTCAACATGCCAACAGAGCTGTAGCACCCACGCACTCCCTGTAGCACATGGGCTTGCACCTGATGCCATTTCTCCCTGGGCAAGCACTGGTTGCACTCTACTGGTTTGGCTCCCCTCTCCCACAAACTGGGAAAGGTTACTAGCCAGCTGCATGCTTTGGAACAGACATCAGAAGATCTGCACAGACACACAGGTAGAAAAAAAACCCCACAACACAAACAGGAGACTGTCTTTGGCAAGGAATCATTTCTTTGACAAACGGCTGTTCCTCCATAGTGCTCAATCTCATCCCTTCTCCATCCATCTGCTCCTCCCTCTGTGCTCACGCCCCATGACATCTGCAAGGTCAACACCTTGTTGACTGACAAGATGGAGCATGGAGTCATATAGAGGAAATTTTACATTCTGGTATGCTTAAAAGTACAAGCCAAAACAGACTGAAGCACCCTAGGATGGCACAGTAATATTTCAGAAGCAAAGCCTGGTGTAGCTTTTGCCTGTGATTCAATTAACTAGGCCGGCCAGGCTTTCATAGCAAAAGGGGCTTCTGCGAGGAGGACCTGACGTATATCTAGACAGCTGGACGAGACAGAAATGGGCTATCTTGGAATATCTCGGGAACGCACATCTGCCCACCTCCTACCCTCACCAAAATGCTTGCGCTGATAGTATTCACATCTTGATTTCTAGGCCAGGCCAGACCAGAAGAAAGCAGTCACATCTCTTTCTAAATCAGTCTGTGCACAGTTTTACAACCATATATTAATCAGCATGTTGTGTGCTTCAACCAGGGGCTTCTCTAGAGGATTGTGACCACAGAGGTCCCTCTAGACGTTGTATATTTCATCCTTAGTATAGAGCCCTACTAGCAGGGGACTGGGTCCCCTCTAAATGTGCTGGTTTGGAGTACATTCATGATGGATGAAAACACACAAGGAATTCCCCTGCCTTGTTCCCTGTGTAGTGAAGGTAAGCATTCTCTGGAAACTAAAGACCTGTTCATTGCTTACAGACTACGTGAATTTGTGACTGAGGAAAGGTTGTTTTAAACAGCAGCAAATTTGAGCTCTTTAAGTGATCAGTATTTAGAATATATTTTGCCTCCACAGACAGACATATAAAAAACAAATTAGTGGCCTGTGCCATATCTTTCAACCATTATGATCTCACGAAGGAAACAGAATCTGAACATTTCAGGCAGCTGCAGGGAAACAATGGCAAAAAACACATCAATGCACTCAGGCCTCAGAATTTGCAAAAGCAGAAGAGCCATCCTGCACCATGAAGGCACTCAAGCAGGCCAAAGTCTGTCAGGATGGATACTGGCAACTGGTCCTTGTGGGACACAGGCCCAGACAGAGACTGAGGGAGCACCACAGAAGGCTGCCACTCATGCAGTCTCTAGTAACAATCTGATAGAGCAGAATAGATGCAGAAATTGAAATAATACAGCTGGTAATGGAAAAAAGTAGCACCTGCCAAGCACTTCGCAAACAGGACTGGTCCTGAAGAAAGTCAGGCAGTATGACAGACACAACGGGTTGGAGTAAAAATCACTGGAAATAAATGTGCCAAGGCATCATGGAAAAATATTAAACAAGGACTTGAAGAAGAGTCTGTGTGGCAGCAGAGCTGCTACTCAACATAAAGTTGTCCCCAGTCTAACAGATGCTATGGAAAAAAAAATAAAGTTAGGAAAGGAGAAGAGACTATAGAAGCTCAACAAGAAAAGGATATATGCTATGATGGGAGAAAGAGAACGCATAGGTAGAAGTGTGGTGAGTGTTGTACACAGGGCAGAGAGATGTTTCAATAAAACATGTCCAGCTGTTTTATTCTGCTACTGTTTTTAAGTGAAGTGAAACCAAGGCAGAAACCCTGTTCTGTGCATTTCATCATTTCACAGGGACTGGAATATTTGAAGCTTTGGGGAAATACATCAGAAAGAGATGCAAAAGACATTCAAGTAAACAGCATGGGATTGAAACAGATTTTAAACCTTTCTCAGGGCAAGAGGCAGCTGAGTACGTGGAGTGTGCTGCTGTCTCTGGAGATGGATGTCTCTTTAGTATGCCGTTACTCAGCCACAGCTTTCAAGCTTGATTACTACTTAATGTGATTGTCTTTAAAATCTGTCAGTATTTGGCACAGATCAGATAAGTGGCTGTGACAGAAGTGCAAATATTTGTACTGGAGTTTTGTAGTCTGCTATGGTTACGATTAATAAGTTTTGCTTATGCACCTCCAGAGGTTGTTTTGTAAATTATCCTGCTTGGCTTATATTAACTCAAAACACTCAAAAATATTTTCCTATGGGTTTACTATTTTAAATAAATAGGCAGCAACATTGCTTAGAGGATTGAGCTGGCATATTTTAAGATACTTAAAAATCATGCCAAAGAAGTTGAGCAGGTATTAAATTGATCAGAAAGGGATGCAATCGCAGGAGATGTCTCTTGATAAGGACAGGAGATACAGATAAAGCAATTCTTAAACCCAAGAATTTTCAGAAAAACACAAGTGAAAGCCTTTTTAATCCTGATAATAAACTCCAGATGCTATAAATTGTAAAATTCACGCAAATCAAACTGTAGAATTTTTGGAGACAAAGCACTAAGCAAAAAAAAGATGGTAACTGCAACACCAATGACGCATCAGAGATGTTTTATGCCATCGCTTTGTCTTCCTCAAACCCAGCCAATCTCCAGTTACTGTAAGTGCGTAATGGATCTCAGTAACAAAGAGAAACAGTCACCACCTATACTAGGTAGAAATGGAAGCCAGGACTTGCTCCAAAATCATAGCTAAAATTAAGATAAAGCAATTGAGGAGAGTGGCCAGGGAAGATGGCTGGTAAAAGATGAAAAATATCTGTTAATATTCTTGATATTTGAGAGTATAGATTCTAATTAGATGCTGGAGTATGAAGGAGCAGCAAAAGGAAAAATCCCCTGTCTTTTAGTAGTATGACACTCTGGTCTTACAGGATCCAGTCTCCAGAGGGAGATAATTACAACCTCTTGAACATAAATTGTTTGATCCAGTGGAGGTCCAAAACTACTCCAGTAAAGGAGACAGGGCAGGTAAAGCTGATGTTCTTGCTTGGTTGTCAGTCCAGCTGTTGCACTTCCAACTCTAATAGTAGAGCTGCTTCCCTTCCTGTCCTGCACAAGGTTCCACAACTTTCACCCCTCTGCACTTTGATCCTGCAGAGAACCTATTTCCTATAATGACTTGCCTATGACTTAAGTCCTCTTTGGAACATACTTTCCTACTCAGTTTTCCTTAAAGTTTCCTAACCATTTTTTTTCCCCACACGCAATTCAGATTGAGTAAAAGGCACAGTGTGAAAATGTTTGTAAGGATGAAAATGACAAAGCAAGATACAACACTTGGTAATGATAAGGAAGGTCAAAATACACCATATTCCAAATCTAAAAGCAAGGCCTTTAATTAAGTATTAAATTTTGCTTAAGTTACTGCCTGTTTCTGCTTCACAACATAACTTCAGCCTGAAAACTTCCCAGCTCCCCCATCTGGTCTGACATCAACTGTAGACAGACTAATGGTTTCACATAAATATTTTTAACACAATTCCTGTCCATATCTGATATCCACCTGTAAGCTTAGAGAATTTTTCCTGGGAAGAAACTCAGATGATGATATCCTGAGAACAAATATAGCTGCTACTTCAGAACTTCTCAAAAGGATAATATTCCTTTACAAAATGAGTACCACAACCAATTTTTATATCCTATTATTGATTATGGCACTTCAGATTTCTTTGACCCTACAAAGAGGTTCTGTTGTTTCTTTGAACCAAGCAGCATGAATGTTTACACACAAATACAGCTTTGGGATGTACCTACATTATTTTGTACATTCTGGTTGCAGAGAGTGAGACACTTGAGACCATCTCAAAGTTCCAAATTCATAAATTGCAAACTACAGCCTGTCACTGGTGATTATTTCTCCCCAAACAACAGAATGATAGAAAAGTTATTTTCTACATTTTAGTGATCTGAACAATAACGGACTCACCAAAAAGCAAAATATGTGTATTAGCCAGTGAGACATCCTGTCCTTCTACATCTGTGGACAACAGATTGCGGGTTGTAAAAACCAAAGCTTGGTCGTGTTTTTGTGACCAAATCTTTAGAAGCACAGTGCTCAGCTTCCGATTCTGCTGCTAGACATGTAGGTTTCACCACATGTTCTATTAAGAGGTGTCAAAATAAAGCACTTTGAACCCTGTGAAGGCTGCTCTCCCCTCTTCCCAAGGAAGCTTATCACGATTACACGTTCTCAACTGTAAATCAAAAATAGGATCCCTGAGCCACCATGTCTGTTTTTCCAATTCAGCCTACTTGAAAAAGCAACTTTACTGGTGAATACTGAGAAATCAACAAGCTCTCAGGCACTTAAGCTGTTAGGCAGGGTCTGTGGATTCAGGCGCTTGGCCTTAGATACCTAAATCCTATCTAAATTCTGAGTTCAGCATGTTGATATATTACATTCCATTTAAGATATACCTTAAGTCACTTCTTATCTGCCAATCTTATTTTCAACTCTTCCTGGATTTTAGCCCAAGCTATTCCAATATTCAAGTCTGAAAGTACTTTAATCTCTAGATGGCTTGTCAGATATGCACAAGGATTAGAGAGTGGGTCTTTGTTGTTTATTTTTAACTTTCGTTGTTATCTGCCTGCTCTGGAGTAAAGGAG
Organism: Megaceryle maxima; assembly: GCA_024605025.1. Classification (NCBI taxonomy): domain Eukaryota; kingdom Metazoa; phylum Chordata; class Aves; order Coraciiformes; family Cerylidae; genus Megaceryle; species Megaceryle maxima. The sequence goes on along the minus strand of JANHGN010010204.1, from coordinate 34,209 downwards.
CGTGCAAAATACCCTTGAAATTCTGATATACTTCCAATGCCTTTCCAAATGTTTTCCCTGCTGACAGGCAAGTTCCAAATATTTTCCCTTCTGACAGCTGCGACGGGGGAAAAAAAAAAAAAAAAAAAACAAACAACAACAAACCACCACCACCAAAACACACAAACCAAAACAGAAGCTCAAAACCTCAAAGAACTATGGGATATGCACTCAGGCAAACACGGACTGAAGAATTTGAATGGTACCTTGTCCTCAAATGCATCAGTCAAGTGTATTTTGGCACAGAGGTAATAAGTAGTCACAATGAAGAAATAGCCTTAAACCCTAAAACTTACTTTCTTTCATAGTACCTGAGGTGTCTCAGCTTCAATATTTGCACGTCCGTAGCTTGCAGCCTTTCACTTCAGCTGCTGTGGCAGTTTCTGAGAGCCTTAGTGGCAGTGACCCCTCTGGTTCTCCTACTGCTCTGCTCTTATTCTCATGGTCTTGTGCCTGCCAGCCCTGATATTGCTGTCATAGTGAGTTTTTGTTTGGCATCTCACTGGTGTGAGCCTTCACCCCTCAGTCCACTCCCTATCTCTAATAGTCAAAGTAGGAAAAGCCAAGAGTTGGTTCTTAAATCCTTCATTAAATCTGGCCCCAAACTTTTTGTGAGTTTTCCCCAAAAAATCTAAGACTAGCAGATCACTTCCATAAATGGAAAGACAGTGATTTCTTCACAGAAACATAGAAATGTCTGGGTTGGAAGGGACCTTTGGAGGTCATCCAGTCCAACCCCCCTGATGAGAGCAGGGACATCCTCAGCTACAGCAGATTGCTCAGAGCTCTTTCAAGCCCCACCTTGAATGTCTCCAGTGATGGGGCCTCAACCACCTCCCTGGGCAACCCGTTCCAGTGCTCCACCACTCTCACGGTAAAGAACTTCCTCATCTAAATCCACTCCTTTCTAATTTAAAACCATTGCCCCTTATCCTTTCACTCCAGGCCCTTGTAAACAGGCCCTCTCCAGTCTTTTGGTAAGCTCCCTTCAGGTACTGGAAGGTGGCTATGAGGTCTCCCCGGAGCCTTCTCTTCTCCAGGCTGAACAATTCCAGCTCCCTCAGCCTGTCCTCATAAGAGAGGTGCTCCAGTGCCCGATCATCTTTGTGGCCCAACTCTGGACCTGCTCCATCAGGTCCATGTCCTTCCCATGCTGAGGGCTCCAGAGCTGGAGGCAGCATTCCAGGTGAGGTCTCGCCATAGCAGAGCGGCAGAATCACCTCTCTTGATCTTCTGGCCACACTCCTTTTGATGCAGCCCAGGATGCGATTGGCCTTCTGGGCTGCAAGCACACGCTGGCTGCTCATGTCCAGCTTCTCCTCTACCAGCAACCCCAAATCCTTTTCTGCAGGGCTGCTCCCTCTTCTTACCATCATTAAGTAACCCTACTGATTACTTCTAATTGACTAAAGTGAGGCATATGGAGGACAGAGAGGCCATTCAAGACAGCCAGCATGGCTTCACCAAGGGCAGGTCCTGCCTGATCAACCTAGTGGCCTTTTATGGAGTAACTACAGCCGTGGACACAGGAAGAGCAATGGATGTCATCTGGACTTCTGTAAGGTCTTTAACACAGTCCCCCACAACATCTTTCTCTCCAATGTGGAAAGATACAGATTCGATGGCTGTACCATTCAGCAGATAAGGAATTAGCTGGATGGCCACATTCAGAGAGTCATCGTCAATGGCTTAATGTCAAAATGGAGACTGGTGACACATGGTGTCCCTTAGGGGTCTGTACTGGAACCAGTGCTGTTGAGTATCTTCATCAACAACACAGAGGAATTGAGGACACCCTCAGCACATTTACAGATGACACCAAGCTGAGTGGTGCTATCAACACACCCAAGGGACAGGATCCAGGTCCCCCGGATGGACGAGCTAGAGAAGAGGACCCATGTGAACTTCAAGAGGTTCAACGAGGCCAGATGAGAGGTCCTGCACTTGTGGGAGGACAACTCCTGGTATCAGCATAGGCTAGGGGATGATGGGATGGAAAGCAGCCCTGCAGAGGAGAACTTGAGAGTGCTGGGGGGTGAAAAGCTAGACAGGAGCCGGCACCATGTGCTTGCAGCCCAGAAGCCCATGGCACCCTGGGCTGCATCCCCAGCAGCATGGGCAGCAGGTCAAGGAGGTGGATACTGCCCCTCTGCTCTTCAGAGACCCCCTGCATTGATGGGTCCAGTTCTGGAGTCCTCAGCACAAGAGAGACAGGGACCTGTTGGAGCAGGGACAGAGGAAGCCACAGAAATACTCCAAGGGCTGGAACCCCTCTGCTGTGAGGCCAGGCTGAGAGAGTTGCAGTTGTTCAGTCTGGAGGAAGCTACTCTGCCCCTTTGTCATATGTTCTTCTACCCAGCTGTTTACTTACGCTTAGTAGCAGGTATTCTGCACAGTCTACCTCAAAGTCAACACCACCACTAGTACTCCCCGGCAATGGTACAATGACACTCCCTGTCAATCAGTCCGTGTATGGCAGCAACTATCACTGAAACACATTCCCAGAATGTCTCCACAAACTGATCATTTGTGATTCAGTTTTAAGCAACTACTGTCCACAATCCAGCAATAAGTCATGGATGACATCACTGATAGCCACCAGAAATTAATTGGTATTTCTTATTATTAGTTACTCCAATTGTTTGTAAGCCACTACTAGTATTCTGACCCATATGTAGCACTAAAGAGCATTTGCTTTGCCATTGTATTTAATTGAAAAAACTGTGATGTTTTATATAGATTAGTTCAACAAGTTCAGCACATCACCCCTCTTACTTATTCCCAACACATAGGGACAGAATACTGTGAGAGACAAAGGGCATCCAAAGGCACTCTACACTTTTCCACTCAATCCGGAATCACAAATCCCTAGGTTTCTTCAGAATGGCATTTGCAACATGCATGTTTGACATCCAATTTCAAGTAAGAATTGTAAGCAAAAAAAGCATTTGCTACCAAGAGAGTTTCAGAGCAGTGTTCACCGATTGCTCTTTTGGCCTTTATTTGTTGCTAATTTTGTAAATCATTGGTGTATCCATCAGTAACCAAAGGCTTTGGAAATAGTCAACATATATAAGACAATTCTAAACATTAATGGGAGTGCTTTGTAAACACCGGGGAAACTTACAAGGACAAAGTTTAAAAAAAAAAAAAAAAACACTGGTATGGCAAAATGAAGAACAATTATAATATTGCATGGGATTGTTGAGCTACAGCAGAAAGCCACCCTGCTGTTCACTGTAAATCAGATTAATGCATGTGAGGAACACTTGAACTGTTGGATGGATGGGCATAAGGATTTCTCACCTGAATATTTCTGCAGTATCATTCACCCTCCTAAGTAAAGAATAGCCATCAGAAAATTAATAACCTACCATGTTATAGCTGACATTTGTGCATGCAATCAAATACCACTCTTTTCCATATGGGGGCATCATTGCCCCTGATTAGATAGACAAAGTGATTCCTCTTTTTGAAATGGAGATCTTATCCCTGCTTGACCTAATCTCTTCTATTGATCAACACACATTACATACATGTGTATCAGAACACTGCATCTTGCTAGTTACACTGCTCCTTAGTTACATATATTTATTCTTAAAGACTTAATGCAACAATAGCTATGTAAGATACTGGCAAAAATCTAATTCTCAGCCCCATGGAGACATCACCCTGCAGCTTAAAAGGAAAAATAAAACAAATGGCCATAAGATGTCACAGGGACTCCTTGTCCTATTCTTCAACTCACTGGTTAGCTTCCTCTCACCTCTGTTAGGAGTCTGTCAACACATAGCTGTAGAAAGTGATCTGGAAGCATATTTCTAATAATAAGATGGAAGCATATTCATGCCAAATGGCCCTCAGAGGGAGTGCACCACCCAGGAGAGGGCATCTCATAACTCCAAACTGACTGAAATGTTTTGTCCCCAGAGTTTCTCAAAAATGCTTTGGCATCATAAGGAGTGGAGGAACCAAAATCACAGATGCAAGTCCTGGCTTATTAAGGTCAATAACTCAAATTCAGATGGTTTTAATCCTACGTTGCAGTACATGCCAGGCTTACATGATATTCTCTTTAGGCTTCCCAAACATTGGAAATGTTGGCAGCACTGTAAAGACAACACAAGTTGATCAGGGTGCCTTACTAATGATTCATTATGACCACATAGTCTATGATGTCACAGTAGACAAGATTTTTTTTTATTTCACAAACATACAGGGTAGAACAAAGCAGCTCTGGAGATATGGCACAGAGTTAACTTCATTTACTTCAGATTAAAAACATGCATTTTTCAGGCCAAATTCCTAGTTGGTACATCAGGCATTTTGAGATCTGTGCAAATATTTATGTGAGGCACTGCCTAAATTATGTTCTTTATACTGAGTGCTAAAATGCATTTCATTCATCTCAACAGTGACTGCAACAGAACCTCAGCAGCTGGGCAGAGTGCAATAGAGCTGCAGAGACAAAATAAAACCTGGCCAATGGCAGCAGTGAAGCTGACAGCATCCAATTTCTCCCTTTTCTTTTTCTTCCAAGAGAGCACAGCGAGATCTTTTGTAAGCTTTACCTTGACTATCTCTAATTAATCCGTTTCTTTCATCCATGTGCTGTTTCTTTACCAAAACCAGAACTTTGGAAGGCAAATATGATTTGCAGCATCACAATGGCTCAGCTGTACATGCCAAGAGGAAAACATGATAAACCATTGGTTCATTCTCAGTAAAATTTATGTACTTTCCACAGTTCGTTATTGAGTACTGCACAAGTAAAGACACAAAACTGGAAACAAACAAGTAGGCTCCCTAAAGGTTAGTTCAATCAGCGAGATGAAATCAAGTTACTAGTTTGAGTTGCTTTTCTCCTGATTAAATGGCTTGCAAAAACTTCTTTAAGGTAGAGACAAATTGAGATTAAATATCTAAAGAATACCTTCTGACAGACAAAGCTTGTGGATGAAGTAACCTCCCCAGAGAGAGAATGTCAGATAACCCCCAGGATTATTTAAGAAAGTACATTGCACAATACAAGTAATTTTAAAAAGACTTTTCCCATTTTTATTCCTGTTATATTCTGGTCACTAGACAACATATGCAGGAGTAATGTAACAGAATAGCCATAAGAAAACAATTTGCAGGAGGAAATTTGGTTTTATAGTGCTACTCATAATTTCCCTGATTTTTTTTTTTTCAGCTAAACTACACTACCACCAATTATTGCTAATTTGGTGGTTTATTAAGTTAACTGCTTGAGTAATTGGGGGAACCTGCAGTTATTGATTTAAGGAATCGTTTTCATTCCCAGTTGCAGGATTATTTAACTGCAGTTCTCATACTTTGTTTTGCATTTTGTGTTTCTACACATCACACTCAATACACGCCCCAAGTTTGTTTGTCCTTTGAAGCAAAGAGTTTCACAACTCTTTGAGGGTCTCCACTTACTGTATTACTCCAGCCTCATATATATATATATATGTATCACACAGAGCCCTACAGCAGGCCCTCACAAGTCATAACACTACCTTTTACACGAATAAAATTGTCAAGAACATTTCATGCATATTACAAAGTTCTCTAGAACTGGTTATCAGCAAGTATCTTACTACTTGCTTCCCATCATCTCCTGTCCAATAAATACTTCCTTAATTCAACATCCTCTTACTGTTATTTGTATTTTTCTACCTTTAGTCCATATCTGGAGCTAAACTATAGCAGCTGTTCTATCACCAGATGATCCCTCCACAGTCAGGAAGGAGAATAGGGAAAAAGAAAGGAGACACATGGGTTGAAATGATAACAGATTCAATGAAACAACAAAACTAACACCAATACCAACACCAATATAAAGTATATAAAGTTAAACTCACTACAGCAAGCATTTGGTGGTCACAGTAACCAGGAAAGTATCCTCAGGAGTAGGATGGTGAGCAAGGCTCCAGGGATGATGTAGAGCAGGAACCCCCACCCTTTATACCTGCTGTGATAGATCAGGTATTGGACCCACCTGTAGCTATCTCAGAGCAGCTGCTCTGGATTGTGCCCCTCCCAGTTTAAACTCCTCACTGACTGGAAGCTGCTAAAGACCTGCATACCATAGTTGGCCCAGGATTCCATCCTGGATAAACCTAGACAGTCCTCATATGTACTTTGCCCTTTGAGACAAAATACTATATTAACTGGCTAGTTCTTCAGTTTCCCCCTAGTTCTTCAGTTTTACACTCCAAGGAATGTGTTTTCTAACAGGTAGTATATATTTTGTATGAATAGGAAATATATCTGGCTTAGTATATGGGAATATATCTGCAAAACTGAGGTACAATACAAAAGATTTCAGTCTAAAAAAGACATGGCTAATAATTAAGGCTACCACCATGAGTATAAATTAATCACTTAAACCACATCCTATTAGGGGTTAGAGAATTTTCATTCATATATAGCTAGGGAGCAGAAGTATCCCGTCAGAAGGTGGTATCAAAATATTAAGATGAAGAGCAAGCTACAACTAAAATCATAGCTTCTAATCAACCTTGGCCGACAGTACGTTTCATTTTGCCTGCTATCACAGTGTGGTGTAGGATAGCAACATACGCTCACCCCATGAAGAAGCTCGTGCAGCAGTTCAGGTGAGCCCCATCATTTCAGCTAGTAGATGTTGATGCAAACCATCTGGTCTGTGTGAGCAGCCAAAGTAGAGTGAACACAGGCAGCTGAACGGTGACACAAGAGAAGAAATGGAAACAACAAAGTGTGAATCTAAACCCCACACCCTGAAGTCTGGTAGTAGAGTCCTGTAGATGAACAAGGTCAGCACAGGCACATTATGATTTGGTTATGAAATATCCCAAGACCAACGCTGCAGTGCAACAGCACCCTGTCACCCTGTGATAAATCTGCATAGCTCCGTACATTGGCAAAGCACCACTCGGGGTTCAGCCTTGACAGCTTACATGAAACAGGCTGAGCAAAATCACAACCAGGAATCGTGACACACTGCTTTGTTTTCCGAGTCCATGCAGCAAAAAGCAGTGGCACAGTACTCTGCACCATAATAAAAATACTTCAAATAAGTTCTGAAATAAGGAAGTTTTTTTAAACTTTTACACCCTTTAAAAAAAAATCATCAACAACAAGAAACAAACACCAAAACAAACAAACCAACCAACCCAACAAGGTGTTAGGCCTTTAGGAAAGGCTTCCTTGATGCAAAATATTTGCTACTAGTGTTAAAATAACTGCCAAAAAAAGCCAAAAAAACCACATACTAAAAACTCAACCAAATAAGTGCAGAATGGTAAGGCTTGGAGGGGACCTCTGGAGACTATCTAGTCATGTTAATGATCAACAAATCTTCTCTTTAAACTTTTGTTTTCATGCTGGACACATTTACAGAGACCTTTAACAGTATGTATGCACTGATGATGCCATACCATACAGAGTCAAATCCACATGTGCTTAAACATCAGAGAACGCTGTTTCAGCCTACTCATAGTAGCAAAATCTCTCTGGACCCAGATTATGCCACTCCAGTCTCTTCACCAGGTCTCTCCAACCTCAACCATAAACTCCTGCCACAACAATGTTATCTGCCTATATGGGACAAATGGCCACAGTGAAAACTCTACAGATACTTCAGAGTCTCAAGGGGAGATAGCTCTTCTCTTTAGAGTGCGTAGAGGATTGATCAATGTAAACATAAGTTTCAAACATAACCCAGCTCCCCTAAACTATCTCACCATGCTTGGTAGCAGCTACTGAAATGCTTTCATAGAAGGGCTGAACTCTAGGGCTGTTACTACCTGATTGTTCCTGCTCTGTCAGCATAAGAACACGGACCCAGCTCTTCTGCTATTGCCACTGTGTTTCCTGAACCTTACTCAGTCCTATCTTACAATGTCTTGTCCGTTACTACCAGGCACAATATGTAGGAAATGGAACAGAAGGTGGAGAAAACTGGAAATCAGGATAATGCAAGATTTGCTTATATTCAGTCAGGGAATAAGTAGTGTCTTCAGGATTAATTTGATAGAAACTGTATCAACTGGATAACAAAGTTAATGGGAAAAATCAAAGCAAATAGTTCTGGCATGGGTAGGGCTTTAATTGCATTTTCATTTTTCTAATTTTACTCTTAGCAGGAAGGCTGTAATAACTGAAGGACAATTAGCCTTGTTTGTTTGTTTGTTTCCTTTCTGCTGCTTCTTATTAGTTTGTTCGGGTTAATGAGGTGTGCCTCACCTAACCTTGGTTGTGACAGGAGACAGGGAACTAACCCAACATCTACACACCGAGAACTCTTTAGCACAAGCGAGTGATGCTTTGGGAATCCCCTAATAATTTCTTTTTGCCCTTGACCAACAGGTTTTTTAACACTAAAGTGTGTCTTCTGCTAAGACAGTTTCCTACTGCACATGAACATGCTACACTGTCCAGAAGTTTCTAAGTCCTGAAGAGCTCTTTGGCTTAACCTGGGTACAGCAGATTTCTTTACTACCTGCACTAAACAGTTCTTGTTTCCCACTCTGGAGAAGGTTGCCTTTGAGTCTGCAGAAGTAGCTAATGAATGTAAAATACTTTTCAACCCTCAGGGAAGAAAACAACTTGCAATGTTCAATATATTTTTATGATGCACTACATTAAAGAAGGGTGTATGAATAAACATGTGCACTAGCTCCACAGTGTTCCTGTTACAACTGATTGCAGTCATCCTCCTGCCTGTCTCTGCTCTTTCAGGTTGCACAGAAAAATCAGCAGGCTTTGAATGTCTAGCCCATCTGTCACTTCATCTTTGGTTTCTGCACATGAAACAGAACAAAAACTGACATGGATTTCTGAAGACACTGTTTACCCTGAAGTGCATGTTTGCTCATTGGCTTCATCTAAACCCCTGGAAACCTGTGTATGTCAGAGAAGATGTTCCTCTCACTTCACTGAGCTGCAGCCACAAAGCCAGGGAAGCCACAGAGCAGAAAGGCATCTGCCACTGCAATTGCAATAAACCTCTCCTCTCCTGCCCTGAGGAAATGAAAATACAGGGTCTGTCTGAAGCAGCACAGAGGCTGCTATTTCTTGCAGGTTTTGTGTTTTGTACTAACAGCATCCAAGCAAATTACAGCAAGGAGTTGGAAGTGCCTCCACAGACTTCAAAACCTGAGCACTGGTGTAGTACACAATGGTGAAACTGGGACTAAGAAGCTGGAATTTAGGCTGGAGATCAGCAAGTCATTTGGAATGGTAGAATTAATAGAACAGCCTCTCAAAGATCAGCTCATGTACACTAGTAAAAATTGAACCTGGCACACAATAATCCTGCCAGACAAGAATTGACTTGTCCCTGCACAGACTGTATGAATTAAGAGGCTTCTCAGGCTATACCTTCTATGATAAACAGCCTTACTATTTGTCAACACCCAGGGACACTGCTGTTACACAAAAGACAGTGCAGAAAAACCATCACTTCTGTTTCATGTTCCATTTCTTACTGCTATGGGGGTCTGCACAGTGTCTGGAATTGCTCTGTTTTAAATGTTCATTGTGAGCTTCCACACAACTGTTTGCCACTCACTAAGCCTGGCTCTTTCATGAGTGTCTTTCTTGGGTCATCTGTCCAAAGCTTACCTACAGTTGATCATAATATTAACATTAACTAACACTAAATTCTCAATCTATAAAAGAAACCTAGTAAATACCAAAGTACTTTGGATATTGCATCCTGTAGACTTCTAAAAGGTGGCCGTGGTCAACTGACAGCAAAGCAGAGGCATGTCATGCAGTTGGGCCATTGTGACTTGGCAATCCTTTGTGCATACACTTAATATTTTGACACAGACTTTCATCCAGTCACTGGATCAGAGATAATACAGATTAACAAGAATGCATTATACATATATCCAACTGCAGAATGCTTAACTTCACTGCCAAGTAAATTATGACCCAACTGTAAAATGTTATTGCTTGAGTTTTGTCTCTGGAGAAACTGGATATCATAAGGACCTGCTGAGCTGCACCACACTCTGCAAAGGCTACCTCACAGAAGTGAAAATACCTTTTAGAACCGGCTCTGCTTCAAGGACCGTATTTCTCTTATGCTATCAATATGGAAATTTTGGTAGATTCCACTTGTGGTTTTACACAAGGAATCATAAAAATCTAGGAATCACAAAAAAGATCATAGTGACCATGTTTTACCTACAAAGTCCTACATGCAGGTGGGCCATAACAATACATTTTTTTCTGAAGCCTCTTCATCATAAGCCTTGCACAGGCAATGATCCATGTTAAAGAAATTTTAACTGGTCTGCACAATCTTGTGCATCTGCATTATATTATTGAAACTCAAGTATGTCAGAGGAATGATGGGAATTCACAACGATGCTTGAAGTACAGAATTTGGTAAAAGCTTACCAAACAGGTCACCTTGAGCAATCATTGTATCAATCCAGGCACACCCTCATGGGAGGGGTCAACCTTGAGAAAGTTTCTTAGATTTGTTAGAGAAATTTTTAACCTCATTTCCTTATCAATGACATTGAAGAGGATCCCAGATGTACAGAAAGACAGAATGCCACCCATGCATCACCACTGTGCTCATTCACAAATGTAATCAAGTAGGATGCACCATGCAGTGAAGGATTAACAACCCTAAGAAGGTCAGTAAATAAAAGCAACAGATTAGCCCAATATTATTGAATCCTACCATTTAAAGTCTCTTCTGATGGACTTAATAGGCAATATAAATCAGTTTTAGAAGAGGGGTTGGAATGAGTAGCATCTAAATCAGGAGCACACACAGTCAAGTAGGCTGACAGAAATCTATCTTTTAACTTGATGGCAGTAATGCCTGCAGAATTTGGAGAGATTTATGCTAGGACTCAAGGAATATAATATTCCTCTTGAATTAACTAATTTTTGCAATCAGTGTACTGTGAGTGATACACTGCTGCCAGGAAAGATTTGTGGCCTGCCTGAAGTACCAATTACCTTCCATTTTCTACAGTGAAAGTGTCTGGTAATGTGAGTGATAGCAGCAAATTTTACACATCGCTAACGATAGAAATGAATGTACTTTCCATCATGTCTAGAAACAAATTTTGTAAATAACATAAAATACAGAAAGGGAATCACTGGGATTTGTGCAGGAAAACTTAATTTAGTTTGTGTTTTGTTTTGTTTTTTTTTAAATCTTCCAATGATACTTCCCATTAAAACTAATTTTTCAACTTTAGGTCGCCCTAGAAGGGAGTATCTCTGGGAGAGACTAATTCTGCTCAACTGAAGGGTGAGCCAAGACAGTTTAATCTGAAACCAGCCCTGTGTGAACTAAAAACTGTACCTAAATCAATGCTTTGAAGCTAATATCATCTCACTCTTGGTATATACCATGGAAAGTCTTTTGAGTTTCCTAGGATCAGCCTTGTGTTCCAGGCACTTGTAAAGTCCCATTTATTGACCACAGGACTCTCCCATGTGCTTCTCTCATCGCCCTTATCCCAGTGCTGGAAAACCATGGATTCCCAGAACAATAAATTAATGGCTTCTCTCTTGCGAGTGTCAACTGATCAAACTGTTTGTCTAAAACACTGATTTCACAGGTACTTTAGAAATACTTTTTTCTAACTAAGCAAAAGTTGCAGGCATTTTGGTGAAAAGACAGTAAATAAACCCACATTTTTTTCCCCCCATAAAAACAAACATAAAACAACAACAAAACCCCACCAACCAAAAAAAAAACCAACCAAATTCTGTGCCTTAAAAAAAAAAAAAAAGAAGCTGAAGCCGAAATGTAGGTCAGACTTGCAAAATGACATGAAAATAAACATCACCAAAGCACAGAGAATGAGCTCAGATTACTCTGAGCCTTTGAGAATTATCCCTGGAGCATACCCAAAAGAGAAGTTTAGTGAGGTCTTTAAATACGCTCCTGAGAATCAATGGACTGTAGGGGAATGCATCAAAAGAGCCCATCAGTCCCAAGAACAACTGCTCAAGGGCTAACACACATAAACACACAGACATCTAGAAGCTTATTTTATAAAGTGGGTGATTCCACAAGTCAGTTGTGTGCATGTGAGCTTATTAGCAGTGAGATGGTTCTAGCTGTTACTGTGATAATTAGAATTTTCATGTATGCAGAATTTCGGGGGTGTTTTTTTCCGTTTGGTGGGTTTTCTTTTTTGTTTCTTTGGTTTTGTTTGGGTTTTTTGTTATTTTTTTTTCCCTCTCTGTTTTATTTGTGTGGGTTTTTTTCTTTGGTTTGGGTTTTTTTCCAAACTCCAGTCTATATTTGGAATTTCATCCTGATTTGTGTCATCTTATATCAAAGATGTTAATCTACATGCTGGAATAATTTAGTTCACTACAGAGCTCACTGCACTACATGAATCCTATGTTGTCATTTCCAATAGTTCTGTTTTTTCTAGCACAGCTCTTGGCTCAGCTGCTTATAAATTACTACAGGGTGTCCCAAGCCACACGTGAAGCTGTAGGTGAGCATCTGGGGTGAGAAGAGAATAGAACCACAGCTGTGATCTCTCATTTGTAGGCAATATATACCCCACACACCATTGAGGTACACTAGGTAACTTACTGTTGCACAAATAATATTTTTCTTTCAGTTTTAAATATAAATGCAATGTTTACTACTGTGCAGCAATACAAATTGCCCTGTGCCCTCCTGCTAGGCTCCTGCAAGCAGGTCCCATGCTTCAGCAGCCAGAGGAAAACTTGGAACAGAGTGGAAATCACGAGGGGATCCAGCCTCACATCTCACTTCCACACCAGTTGTCTTTGGGAGTTACTGAAACAAAGGAGTGCAGGTTAAACAGCTTAGAGAAATTTGGTACATGACTATTCTGAGTGAGGTGAGAGCTCCTTTCTCTGGACTATGTTACTGGAAGTGTTTCATAAGCCAGTTTGACCGAAGAAACCACGATCAGAAAATCCACACAGTAGATCTAGAAAGCCTACACCTGCTTTTTGCAGGATATACTGTCCAATTGGCATGAGCTGGGGATGATGGGATTGAACTGATAGCCTTTTCAAACAGGAAAGGTTTGAAGAGACAGAGCTTAATGAGACCCTAACCTCAGTTTCAGCTAAACATGCCTTATAGAAAAAAATAATATAAATACCTCAGCAAAAAAAAAAAACTTAGATGTCTTTGCAGTCCTACAGGCACTACTTACAGGCTAACAGTCACAGAACCAAATGGTAAGCACAGCAAAATCTCTCTCAGCTGTTCAGGGGGTGGTCATGTATATTGAAATCAATTAAAAGGACAGTGTGAAGCCAATTGACATCTTGCTACCATGCTAAAAACAGTTAATGACTTGTTCAGTAGTTACCCTGTTGTAGCTGTTATCTGATTTAACCATTTAAAAAAAAAAAAAAAAGGCAGAAATCACCTCTTCAGCAAGGTGTTACAGAAGATTTATTTGTTGTGACAGCCTGGCACTACTAAGACTGAGAGTGAAAATGTGGCAGAAATTGTGGCTTAACGTGCCATCACCTGCCTTAAGTAGTGCAGGAGGAAAGCCCTGTAGCTGACAACATGACAACATCAAACATTCACAGAAAAACCATGAAGAATTAAAGCTGATGGAATCACCAGTTCCACCCAGTAGAGAGAGTCAGTAGAAATACTCATGGAAATCAGCATCTAGAAGAGATTTAGTATGTTGGGCAGGGAAACAATATTCTCTGCTCTATTGGTACAATCAAGCCCTTTGTGCTGATGCTAGTGGAAGACAGAAGTTTAGATCTGTCACTTCTGGAGTCACGTGTGACCAAGCTGATTCTGTAGCAATTTGCAGCTACTTTGAACTAACGCCAGTCACAGGCAGGGAAGAACCACTAACACAAACTCTATACACACTGCACAACTAGAAACTGTGGTGGACTCTGTTCTGACTGACCTTCAAAATCTCTTCGTATTTTCTACAACCAGACAGGCACAGATCACAGCCAGCCTGGGGATATAATGTAACAATGTGAAGGGGCTAGCAACACCTCTCTCTGATGTCCTTGAATGTGCCAACTTGCGTGTTGGACCTTTTGGTTTTACTTGTCTCCCCTCCCAGATCAAGATCTGTTCTTACCCATTTGGTATGACTGAGTTCAGGTGCCTCTTGTCCCACCCTTTGTATAATTTGTTATTTAAGAAGGGTCATACTGAATCAGACCAAAGTTCCACCTGGCCTCCTACTCCCTCCTGCAGAGACCAGTAGCAGATGTCATGGGAAGAGTGAAACACAAGGAACTCATGCAGTGACCCTTCACTACACCACTCCTTTGCCTTCCGTGACAACACAACTGTTTCCTGTGCCAAAGAAAGAGTGCCTCTATCCCATTTCCCCCAAAGACCCACTGAGCCCAAACACTCCACAGCTCTGCCAGCACCCAATTAGTCAGGGAGAACAGGACGGCAGCTCCCACCTGAGCCCTTCCATTTTCTGCGCCTGGGTCAGACGTGCCATGGACTTGAGGGGAGACAGGGACACAGCTGAACCAGACCATGCCACATCAAGCCATGAATGGCCTGCACAAGGCTTCACAGAAAAGGTGCAAAAGGAAAATAATTCATACCTCAATAGCTCTGGTGCTTAATAATGCTCATCATACTTGATCTCACTTCTCCCCTGTTGCACTGTGCATTACTAGTTCCCACGTGTTACTTCAGAGGGGGTAGAAAATATCTTTGCATACAAAACAAGCAACCAGCAGTTTTGCATATGTAGGTCCAACCAGTATATACTGATCTAAGTGATTTTGATTTACAGGAGAGTGCTCTCCCTGTCGCCTAGGCAGGCTGTGGCCTTTTTTCCACAGTACTGCCAAGATGTTCTCATGCTGGCGTTTTATTAATCCAAGCCTGCCTTTTGAAAGGATTTTGTTCACCTTGGGCCTGAATTATGGATGTAAAAGTCACATTGCTGCAAGTATACAACTGCTACCAGAAATGCTACAAGTCAATAGGTAAGAGGTTTATGGCACAGCATTGAGTCCCCTAGCACATGCAATTCTGGAGGCAAGTTGTGACAGAGATAGAGTCAAGGTTTCAGAGAAGAGAGGAATCTTAGCAAAGCAAAGAAGTTGTAGGAACCTACAAACACTTAGGGAGAAGACAGGAAAGTAAGAAAACATGGACACTGAGTAGTCCACAAGGCCTTGTATGTCAGCTTTTGTACATTCTTGCTTTTGTTGTCTTGTATTAACCTCAACACCTTTGAGGGCATTAAGTTGGAAGACTGACAGTTTCTGTGGAACAATGAAGGCTGGAGGCAGTTACATACTGTAAAGCTGTGGTGATGTAAAGACAAGTCTCCTAGAAACTAGGTCTGTCTCACTCCTGCAATAATCAGCAAGTATGTCTCTATGTGTTTAATTCAATCTTTATTTCACAACCTTGTGCTCTTCTGTAGTCCTACTAGGTAAAGTAACCTGGATATGCAGATTACCTTGAATACCCACTTCCAGGGGATGGTACAAGCAGGTTCTTCATCTAAAAATTATTCCTGCCTGGAAAAGCACTTCCATTTCATACAGCATTTGTACATAAAGCTATAGGATGCCCATGTGCAGAATTTGCTTACAAGAGTTGATTTCATGCTTCAGAATATTGGTACTATTCCAAATTGCATTGCAAGAGAGCAGCCCAGCAACTGATGGGTCCGGTATGTGATAATCTTGTGTAAGTGCCATGTCATTGTTTCACATCTTCAGCCACACTGTGAGCCAAACTGTCCTTTCCAAGGAACTAGCCAATTCATTTTTGCTTTTCTGCAACTATAAACAGCACTCAGACACTTTGAGAACTCCACATCCTACTCTTAAGTGGAGGAATTAAACGACTGAATGAGCTTTTGGTGCAAAACAACTAAGTTATCTCAAAAGGCTAGGCTCTCCAAAGGAAGTCAGTGAAATGAAAGACCTTACCACCTCCTATACGCCCTCTTCATCACAGCATGTCTGTCACTAGCCAATGCATTTGAAATTGAGACTTTCCAAGCAAAAAAAAAACCATTCGTGATATACAGAAAACAAGAGAAGAAAGTTGCAATTAATTTCAACTACTATTTACTGGAACTTTTCACTGTCTAAGTATTTTCCTATCAAAACCAAAGGGGGTTATTCACTCCAGCTGCAGGGAAGTATCAATGTGAAATATTGAGGGCATAGCTGGCTAAGACCTTTTTTCTTGGGAAAGGAGAATTGCATTTAGAGATCAGGAGACATTAATTTAGATATCTGAGGTAGTGAACTGCTGGGATTATTTTTAGATTATGATAATCCATGAACACAGTTTGTCAGGGAAGTATAAGCTTAACCCCTGCCCTCACTGCCCAGACAACATAATCTGGACACAGCCTTCTACTTGTCCTGACAGTAGCTGGTAATGAACAGGTCTTGCTTTGTTTCACCTTCACACTTTGAAAAATAGAACACTTATCCCCAGACCACGTGGAAAGAAGCACATGGATTCTGCTGTGTCATCTGGATTTCCTATTCATGGGTAAATCCACTGCTTCATACAGGAATGGTGCTCACATATGCAAACTAAGCTGGCTGAGCTCTGCACAGTAACTGCTGCTGTAAGACCAAAATTCATACAATAAATTGGAGTGAGTTTTAATTCTCCTAAATTCTACTCCAGTTATATTTTCAGTACAGTAAATCATCTGAGCTGAATTACTGTAGCACTAACTAAAGCAGAGGTGTTCCTGTCTATCCTGGGGTTTAGTAGAAGGCATTTGAATGGAGAATCTATTCTATCTGTCATTGTCCATTTTGTAATCAGAAATTTTGATATCAGATACACTTTATATTTTGTTCCATTTCTTCCATTCAGTTGAAAATAATTTCCTATCTTTTTTTTACTTTCCTTTTCTGGTTAGGGACTAAGATTAAAAAAGATTTTCTGGGTTCTGCATATTAATTTTCCAACTGTTGATTTTAACCAAAGCTAAACATTTTCCACTTCCAAAGGGGGTTTACCAGACTCACAAGGACAGAGTTTTAAAGAGACCACTCACGGCCCATACCCAACTGCAGGTGAGCAAGTGTCCATATGCCATCTGTTTCTCTCAGATGTAATGTGAAACTTCCAAGGCACTCATATCTGCTTATCAACTGAGAACCTATCAATTCAACCTATAGCCTTCAGATAGACAGCTTTCTTTGGTACCACTTTGATTTTCCCAGATATTCTTACCAAAACATTGGTAGAGATTTATCCAACCTTCAGGAGGAAAAAAAAAACCCCAAACACACCCAAAACTTGGCTGTGGCAGAGAAGTATGCCAATGAGACAAGAACTCGGAATTTTCATCTTTGGGTCTATTTCTTTTTAAAGTATGCTCCCATCATCACCATTCTTGCACATTCTTTAGTCCTAATCTTGTTTTGCTTGTTTTCCTGACAAAGGGGCAAAGGGACAAAAAGATTAAAATGACAAAATTTCAGAAATATCACTGTCCCTCTATTGAAGGAAGAGTATATTCTGGCTGCTACAACTTCTAACGAGAGAGATCAAGTGCCTGATTTAGCTTCTTTACAGTTATTTTGGGTCATGAAAAGATAACTGCTTGGCTATGTGTCAGCTTTTTGAAAGAGGTATTCAATAACTGAAGGTAAGAATTATGTTATTAAAAAAAATCAACAGAATTTCTCTCCTGTCCTCTAGCCTGAAATGGTGTGCAGATAATAACTAAATCTTTGCTTACACAGTATCAGAAATGGATCATCATTGCACAAAGATCTGAAAACTGAATCAAATCTGCATTAAAATGGGGTTACAGTAGTCTGAAGAAAATTTGATCTCAGAAGGATTATCACTTTCCCTCCTCCAACTTAATTTATAGCCACACATTAAATGCTACAATGCATAAAAGCTTTTTGGTATGGATTATAACAACCAAGTGAACTGTTCTATTTCTGATTGTCAGGAATGACAAATGAGAACTGCTCTAATACCCTCAGTTCACAGCACTCGTGTAGGCTATATTTCTTCTGGGCTTTTATGACCTCAGGTGGCTGAAGGCACCTTGCAGCTTCATGTCTGACTGTAATTGAAGACTTCAGATCAAGTGCTTGCTGGTCACGGAAAAGCTGTCATGGGGCCAGGTTACAGGCAAAGAGGAAACTCCACGAAGGTGATGTTCTTGAGACAGTCAGGTGAATGACCTGCCAGTAGTGAGAAGAGTCTCCCAGGAGTGCAAGGAATGCCATGGCTCAAGGGTGGCACACATCAGCTTCACAGGAAGCCCCACCTGGGAGCAAGGGTGAAGGATTTAGGGATGGAATTCAGCCTAGTGAGATCATTGGGTTTACTACAGCTTAGTGTGCAAGCAGTTTGCAATACAGAGACCTAGGCTGGGCAGATTCTCATTCATTCTCCACCATTCTCCAGGCTGTCATTAGCAGCAGTAAATCCTGTCACTGGTCCCTAAACACATACCATTGCACTTTAAGCACATCCATTAATTACACTTCTGTTATTCCAGCTTTACACCTATATCTCAGGTGGAAGACCTTCCCTGCTCCATTCCACTGGGCACAGAATACTTCTCTATTTACAAACCGAGCTCAGAAACTGTTAAGTGTGCAAATCTAGAGGATAAGGGTTCGGAAGAATTGCCCCTTGGTGGGAGGTATTGCTACCAACAGAATGAGCTAGAAAGAACAATTTTACTCAGAGGAGGCTGGCAGAAAAACAAGGTTTCAAAAAAAAACCTGGTGGTTATGGCACCTACATGGAATAAAAGTCACATCAATTACCAACATGTGAACGTGTGGCCTTTATCTTCCATGTAATTAACCTAGCCACTGATTTCTAGCAACAAGCTATCAAATTACCCTGAGCTAAAGAATATTTAACTGTGCATATAAACCACATGAGTTCTAAGAGGAGGACTTGATAAAAGGAAAGTGACTTTAACAAACTGCTTTCTCCAGAGGGGAAAAAAATTCACACACAAAATCCCACCTGACAAGCTTGAACTGCCATTTGAACTCCTGACAAGTATAGGAATTCTAAAACTAATCTTGGGGCATTTTAAGAGTACAGTTACTCACTGCTGATCTCTTCCAAACTAAATATGATCAGTAACAACAGTTCCATTTAGTGTTAACAAGAATTATTATGCATATGTGGCATAAGCATTTCTAGCATACCATGGCATTTGGCTGAAAGCCTGATGATATTTTTCATATTTATAGTGCAGTATGTGAATTTTTTCTATCCTTCACACTGTAAATTATTCCAGCTTTATTTCTTGGCCCTGGAAAATAGTATTATCTGGGCTGCCAGCCAAGAAGGACTTCTTAAAGGACTAACAAGTTTGGATTAAATCTGTAAGATATGAAGTCACCTGATTATTTCAGAAATAGAACCAAATTCAGATCACTAATTTCTCTATAAACATTTCTGCTGGTAGAAGAACTTGGTGGTGAGCCCAGAAGAACTGAACTCTCACAGCAAGTGCATCACAGGTCCCTAGAGCTGCACATGCCTGCCTCACACTGGCTTCTCTCAGAAGGAATGGGAAGTGTAAGTGGCCTGGAGACCCTCTCCTCATTCTATTACCCCATTCCTTTTGATCCACTCTGACACTTTGCTACAGCTGCTATCACCACAGGCTTATGATTTCTGTGCTAAATTTAATACAAATAGAGGAATATAAAGGTAAATATAAAAAGGCATTGACAAGAGAGATGCTATGGGTAAAAATTACCTGTTAACACCGGGACCTGTAACAGTTCTTAGAAACTCTGCTGAGATAAACTGCAAAAATAAAAGAAATAATCATCATGGTGTTGCAGAACTTGGCTTTTGTAGTACACTTAGAGAAGAATCCCAGGTCTAAATGTCACCCTAATACTACTTTGTGATGTTCAGAACAGTCAGATGAAGAGGACACCGGAGTAGCTCATTTCACAGCAAGTGAAATTTTTCTTGCCTGCAACAAGTAGGATGCTGTGCTATGATGCTTCTGAGCACTGATCTGTAGCAATGTGCACCAGCTGGGGTTCTGGGGCTAGCTCAAACCAAGGCCCTGGGTGCCTGAGGAAATACTTGAAGGGAGGCCCCTAAACCCAAAGCTGTGATCCAAAATACCAACAGATAGCAGCTGTCCAAGCTTGGAGACATCCAAACTAACTTACTATCTCCTTGGTTTAACCTTAACCTTTCCTAAACACTTTCGCTTCCACATGTGTCCCAGAGTGTCCCAGCAAGAGCAGCTCAGTGTCTGCTCAAGACTACATTACTCCATCCTTGACCACCTTCATTACTGCGGTAGCAGTTCTAGAGCATGCCAACAAACTGGAACTTTTCCTTTCAAACAGGGCAGTAACTTCTTTTCAAAATACAGATGGAAGAAGTCAATGTCTACCTTCTATGTAATATCCACATAGTTAAAAGTACTTACCCAGGTAGTGGGAGACTGATTCATTTCTCGATGGGTGAGAGAGTTTGCAGCTGCCATGCTGGCAAGAACCCTCTCTGCTACCCTTGTCAAAGCTGTGATACTACAAATAGTAATTCAGGGTTCATACAGTCAAAAAAAAGAGTACAAGGTTGAGCATTATGCTTTATTGTAATGATCCAGATGTTTGGGTTTTTTTGCAAGAGACATATTTGATAACATGTCTTTCCTTGAATCAAGCCACTGTCCAATACCTACTATCACAAAAAAGGATCCTTTGGGATGAAGAGTGCTATGCAAATGTAAATACCCTTTTATTGCTGATGTAATGAGTTGCACTCTAGAAATAAAGATTTGTAGCCATCAGAAAATCTCTCTAGACAGTGGTAAGAGAATTATTCAGAAAGGCAATGAAACTGCAGAACAAGAATAAAGCCTTTGAACTTAAAACACAGGATGCAAAACGTGGTGCTCCCATTCTGAGAAAAGTGGAAATGGCAGAAAAAGCTCTGCACAGAATAAACCAAAACAGATCCAAGAGAGTGACAGGCTCAGGTTTGCAGACTAGACATAACCAAATACAGTCAGCAGCAGCCAATCTTTGTCTCCACCAGTGATGTGTTCAATTACTGAGACAAGAGTTTCATACAAAGTGAACAGCCCCGCCAGTAGTTAATTGTGATACAGATACTTTGAACTCTCAGAACTGTGTTAGATTCCAGCTGTGTTTTGCTCTGCAAAAACCAGAAGATTTCACACATCAACTTTTGTTGAACACAAATTTTCCTTATATTTTCCAAATGAAACTAACAGAGCAAGGTGCACTACAAATCTACAAAGGCTTTCCTCAGGACTTTTGTACCAGCTTTAGAGGTCCACCACACAGCTCTGTATAAAGACCTGGTTATTAGTCAAGGTGGGCTTTGGTGGAAGCTGTACATTGGCTGTTTGTCAGGGACAGATGGCACAAGGACTTGGCAGATAGGATTGGGCAGGGATCACACAGAGGAGGTGGCTTCCAAAGCAAAGTGGAATAGCAGCACTTGACGAGAATTTAGGAGGAACCAGACTGCAGTCAGACATGCTTTTCTGAATGTAGTTAAACCATGGTTAGAGGCTACCAACTTCAACTACTCATCATAACCTTTCCTGCCAGAACCTCCTGCTGATCCTTGAGATCTGCTTACAGTCTGCACTTATAGCCCCAAGCCTACTCTGGCCTGTAAAAGCTATTTGGACTAGAGTGCAGTATTAACCTGCCAGATGCACACTGTTTTGAATACATTGCACTGGTCTTGATCATCTGATGGACTGAATTAGAGTCTAACTAGTAGAACTCACAGATCTGGTAGAGAGAACATTGCTGAACAGTGCTTGCACTGTGTCAAAGCTTTCTTTTTCCCATCTGTCCCCTGCAGCAAGTAGGCTGAGATGGGAAAGAACAGCTGACACACTGACCAAAGAAACATTACAGGCTATATAATGTTGTGCTCAGCAATAAAAACTGTGTGGAGGGGGGTTTGGGCAGGCAGCTACTCCTCAGAGACTGACTGGACATTGGTCTACTTGTAGATGGCACTGACTTCCTTTGCATCACTGGCTTTGCTTTTCTTCCTCCTTCTGTCACTTATTAAACCACTTCTATCTTGGTGCACAAGTTCTCACGTTTCCCCCCTTATTCCCTCTCCTGTCCTGTTATGTGTGGGGACCAACCAAGTAGCTGTGTGCTGGTGCTTAGCTGCTGACTTAAGTCAGCCTGCTGTAACAACTCCACACATCTAATTTTTCACACCTTACTCAGAGTCTCAGATTCTGAAGGTAATTCATTATTTTAGAATCTCAACTTTCTTATTAAAAGGAGAAACAAGGAAAGAAGAGATTAGTTGCTTTCCCATGCTGCTACCAAAAAATAAATTCTTGAAAATTTGTTGTTTCTAAGAACTAATGAATGAAGACCTACTTATGATCTTTTAATGTCTGGAGTCAGCAGTGTTACCCACTTTGTCTGAACCTCTGTTCCCATTGACAGTCTCCTCTGTTCCTTGACTGAAACAGATCTGCTAAGTCCCACACATGCTGACATATGTTTATACCGCAGCTACAGGAAGAAGCTGTTCTGCCTGCAACATACAAGTCTCCTTCTGGAGATCCCTGGGGACTCTACCAGAGCAGTACTGGAGGTGGCAAGAAGCAGTTTTAATCCCTTTCATTGTACTACTACTGTTGCTAACAGCTTCTGGCTGCTGCTGTAAAGAACTGTGCCTCCTCCTTCAGGAGATTCTTCAAGATGGAAGAGGAGTGCTCTAGATTCTTGTGGGAGGGAGGGTAGAAAACAAAAGGGAAACAGGCCTCTGACCTTCCTAACGACAGCACACAGAGGTTCTTGAGCTAGCCCATGTTCTTGAGCTACGCTGTTTCTTGCCTGTAAGAGATAATGAACACAGGCAAGTTGATCTGCTGGAACTTTGCTTAACTTCTGTCACACACAAGAAAAGAAAGAAATCTGAAACCCATTTTAGTGATCAATGCATGATGGAAGTACACTGCTGCCTGGTCTCTGGCAAATGAGTTCTAACCACGCTGGTTTTGGACATATACTGGGAAATGGTTTAAGACAGGTCTAAGTCACATTTGCCAAGTTGCATTCCTAAATTACATAGTCCAGACTGGTGACATTTGGGATTCTAAAGAACAAAGATGATTCAAGAAATTACACTTGCTTTTACTGAGCTATTGTCCCACCATCGTCTTCCAGCAGAAGGTTCTCTACCTCTAGGAGAGGAATTCTCTGATATTAGTACTGCACGACATGTAAAGAGTTTCTGACTAGTCATAATAATTAAAAATCAAAGGCATCATGTTAGCTTCAGTACCTTGCTGTTCTCGGCAAACCAGGAACACTTGTGTAATTTCAAGTGTCTACACTTTGTCTACACCAATTTTTACCAAGAACTGCAATTCAGGGGTACTGTCTTGCCAGTCTTTCCCAGTTTAGTACAAGTGCAGTTAACTTTAATTATGGCTACGGGAATGTCTGCAATTTCATGTAGTTTCAAAGCTCTCTAGATTCCTTTAGGACCAAAATCTATGGGGTGCAAGTGCTGCTTGTTAACAACCACAAATTGCATAGATCCCAAAGAAAAAAAAGAAGAGATATTTTACAGTATTTTGCAAGCTCACACTCTCAATTTTTCACCTAATTAGATAATTATTCTCTCATTGATATAAGCTTTGCAGAAAGAGTACTGAACAGGGTTACAGAAAGGTGATGCCAATTAATTACTAACAGTAATTGTCATTTCACAGTCATGTTAAATTTTAATTTGCTGCTGCCAGCTTGTTAAAGTGCCAATTACACATCTCCTTCTTCATGTATTAAGAAAGAGTAATCATGCATTTATTGCTTTTATAATTCCTGAGTTAATTCTGCAGCAGCTTGAGGTATGTCTTCAGTACTCCAGAGCCATGCTGAGCTCTTTGAAAAGTCCAGTGAATGGGAAATTACCATACCAGAATGGCCTCATTAGAGCCAAATAAAATCCTCACTGGAACACTTTAATCTCAACCATCTCAAAACATTCAGGGAGAGGAGATACAAAGGGACACCACAGCTTCAGAGCACAAGCCAGTAACCAACAAGATGTGATGTTTTTCCTATGTATCTTCCCCTTATGGAAGGAGAGAGGGACAGCTTTTTACAGGGAGGTTATGCTTCCTATTTGGGTCTAACAAGTCCTCTGCCACCACCATGCTGAGGATGGCAGTGCCAGCAGAAGGACGTGCAGACAGCCATGTAAGTTTGTGTACTGTAACTTCATCCTGCAAAACTCCAGGTAGAAGAGTTTGTCCTGAACACATCACCTGATACAGGGAACACTATCAACAAGTATGTGGTGTCAGTCCAAATTCCCATATTTTAACTTTATAATTATACACAGAAGCATTAAGGTTAGAAAAGACCTCTAAGATCATCAAGTCCAACTGTCTACTCAACATTATGATGACCATTAAAGCATGTCCTGAAGTGCCATGCCTACATTTTTTTTTTAAATCACCTTCAGGTCTGTTCCAATGCCTCATCACTCTTTCGGTACAGAAATTTTACCTAATAACCCATCTAAGACTCCCCTGCATAGTTGAGTTATGGCTGAAGTCCTCAGAAAGTTCAAGTCCTCCTATCATTCCCAGATGAAGAAGAATCTCTTTCAAATTAACTAGAGCAGACTTTTAGTATTGAAGTTCAGGTTTCTATTTATTTCCACTGCTTCTCATTACAGCTGTGCCCTGTAAAGTTATTACAGACCAACACAATGTGGAAGCCACGACATATGTTCAACTCCTCTTATTTTCTCCTGGTTTTGCTGATGTCCTGTAAATTCTATTACTCTTTTTTCACACAGTCTTAACTAGCAATTTTTAACAAAACTAGCCCAAAGAAACACATTTCTATATACTTCACTTTCTATTTTCCCTCATTTTTTTTTTGCATTTCCATTCTCATCCCTTCCCTTTTTCAAGTATTTGACACATGTAAAACCAAAGTAACAAGGAGATTGATTAGGGTTAAACAGATGAGAAAGGAGAACTAGGATTAATGGAAAATTACGAAAGAAAATTTAAGTTGAATATTAAGAAGAATTATTGGCAATGAAATTTACTGGACGGTGAAATATTGGCCTATGGAAAGCATCGGAACCTTCATTTTAATCCATTCTTATAATACTCTAGGGAACAAGGTACCACCAGCATCAAAAAGGCCAATTCATAATATTCTCAGTCCTCCCTGCTCACAGTCCAGACAGAAACACCATCAGATTTCACCTTGCTTTGGCATTTTGGTACATTCAGTTCTTCTGTGTTTTCGAATTACAGATCTAACCACAGAAATAAAACTTAGAGAACTTATGATAAACATATTCCAGGTTTGCACGAGTTTCAGGGTTTTAATTCTGGTTTGAGGAAGAAAAAATATTCAGGTCAGTTTTATTGTCTAAGAAAATTCACTCAATGTTTTATCTTTAAGAAAGTATTATAGAACTACAGTATTTTCCAAGATATCTTATATCTGTGACTAAAGTTACTAGTGGCTATTGACTGACATCCTTGGTGCTGTTTACAAATGCATTGTGGACATTATCTTTTACACAAAATAAAGCAGTATTTCATTGAAACATACTGAAAAACGAGATGGAATTCTTAAGAGTTATAACTCAAAGACTTTTTTTTTTTTTTTAAACAGCCCCCCAATTAAAAACAAAATCACAATTAAAAATTACTGTTTTCTGTGCACATTTTTAAGCAAACTTCAGTTCTGGGAGTCTTCAGGATGTCTACTCAGTACAATCCATTCTATTCACTTTGGAAAATATTTGAGATTGTTTAAGACTATACCACTGCTATTGTTATTTGCTGTTGTTAGGACCATAAAGAAGATAATATTCAGATCACTGAGAGGTGAGTATATGAAGACCCGCTGATTTATTCACTAGGTGTGACATCATCTTACCTGGCTCCTTGGACTCCTCCTGGAGAATGCTGATTCACAGGTCTTGCTTATTTCCATCACTGCAAGTTTTCTGATTCTGCGACAAAAGATACAGTCAATTATTTCTCTGTTTTAATACTCCTCAACACTTTGTCTGGGATTTCTGCAAGGAATAATTTCCTCTGATAGCAAAGTTTTCTGCAGTCTGTGAAATCCAGTCATAATCAGTAAGAATCATTATTATCTCGGTGTTCAGAGGCTGCACACAGCCTCTTTGAGCAGCGTGCTACTGATGTTTATTGTACAAGGCCAATCATTGATGGGTTACTGCACAGTCATGACTGCCGAGATCAAATGCAACAAACCTCCAAGAACAGCAGCATTAACAATAGCATATTCTCAAGTGAACTTGCAATGAAGAATATGCTTCTAAGGTGAAATGACTGGCATGGGGCCTTTTTTAAGTAGAGATCTGTCTTACATAAAAAGATCTGGGTGCGCTACAGTTCCACTAATATAGTCTCCAAGATTTTCAAACGTCTAAGTAACCTGAAAGAGCAGATCATTTATTCACCAAGGTCTTTCGGGAGGAGACATCATATAACAAGACATAACTTCCTTGGTCTCGGTCCTTGGCGATTTTCCACGCGTCATGTGCTGAAGGGCAGTGGAACTGTAGAAGGCGGTCACTAGGTGGCAGAATTTCATCTACTGAAGGAAGCACTCAGCTTCTCCCAAAATCTGCTGCAAAGGCCCTAACGTGTTGAAATAGCAGGTGGACTTAATGTTAACTGTTCACTTCAGTAATACTCAAAGATAATACAATATGAAGGGTGGCAAAACCAATTGGCTGATTTTTTTCTATCCTGTCCTCAACTTAGAAAATTATTTTTCCTAATAGTTTGCCAGGTTCAATTGGTTTATAATTTACACTTCTGCTTACATAATTGTTCAGGTTGCATGATCTAGTCAGTAGCTTTTTTCAATATAACAGAAGATTTCTTAGGTGGTGTGAGTAGGATTCATGCCATTATAATATTAAACAAGAACACAAGGATAAGCAGAACAATACAATCTTAGTGAATGTACCTGCAGTCACTGCTGCGGTAAAGTGAAGATACTCTCCACTCTATCTTCAATAAGCTGTCTGGAGTACTGGTAACAGTCTAGTTCTTGTATCACACATCTAAGTAAGGACTATAACACCCACAAAAGATGCTTGGAAAAAATCTAAGCTGTCAGAACCACCCTGGACACTATAAACACTCTGGTGTCAGAGCTGCAACTGTCTGAAGCTCAGTACCACACACCCAGAGCCACCGCAGTAGATGCATCTTTAGAAGAGTGCATATACACAGCTAAACACATTCGGTGCTGATAACAGGGTCACTGTGGGTCTCTTCAGATAAGTTTGGTGTCCCACAGAAAGTATTTTGAAAAAGGTATTTCACCATCTCCAAGTGGCAGTAAAAATATTAGATAAAATCTCATCAGGTTCAAGTGAGACAGCTCTTCGATTAACATACAACAGGCTTGTCCAATGCAAAATTTGAACAAAGCAAGCAATTAGGTATTTACTTAACAGTTGGTTATTCTATCTTATCACACTTTAATCCAGTTTTGCAAAATAAAATGTTTAGGTTTCTATTTTACAGTGGCCTCACTTTGATTAGAATAAATTATCGAAGCTCTGCTTCTCCTGAGCTTCTAGAAGCCCATGCTTTTGTACTATTCCTTTTGTCAAAGGGCAGTGCCTTGGCTTACTCTGTTGGAAAATCTATTATTATTTTAATAATAAGAATATTATAATGTCTAGCCCCCTTGGCACAGCAATACAGAGGGTGGATCTCAATGCTTTAATACAAGTTGATGGCACCAACATAGTTACAATTTTGCAAGGAGCATCATATACTAGAACATGCAGAATTAAAATTGGGGCAACTAATCAGTATATTTATAAGCTCATTGAAAAAAAAAAGTAATAGTAAGCAGAGAGATTCTCTTTCATCTCCCTGCAGATGGGATATTAGGCCCTCATAGCTCTAGAGGGTGATCAGACATACACAGTTAACTAGTTCTTGACAATAATCTCTTCTGAATTTCTCTCTCAAGAGCAGAGATTTAATCCAGAAGGTACTGTTTGTTTGAGCTGATATTAGAGAAGTTGCAATTTGCAGCAGCAAATTTCTATGTTTTCCTATCTTACTTAACACCAAGTAGAAGTAAGAATCAAACTTACTTTTCTAAACTAATAAAGCTTTCCAGTAGTTTTAACATCTCATTATTCAGCATTTTCATTCAGTAGAAAAACAAGTTGCCTTTAGGATCAGTTCTATTTCTTCTCCATCTGTAGAGTTCTTTCTGTCTTCCTCCTCCCACCGTCAGGCCTCAGTCCTGTTGTCTCTCTTCTGCTTTTTATTTCCCTTATTTTCCATCACCTAAATGAGACAAGGGCTTTGGTGGGGGGAAGGGATCTCACAATCATGTTACTAAAAATCTATGTTTGACAGCATACATTATGACACCTAAATCATAATGTATACACACTCCTGCCAATTCAAGCTTTCAGAGAGAATTGGAACTGTCAAGCTTCCTAACATTTGAGGGCTTGACTTTGAAACTGTAAGGTTATTTTAACATTGTTTTTTAAAAATTAATTGTGAAGAGTCAGAAAGATAGATGTATAGAGAGATATAACCCATTCATCAAAAGATGGAACAAGGGATTCACAGTTTTCAATCACTATCAGAGCCAGCTTGCAGGCTTGGAAAGAGAACACTGTGCCACTTCACAAGGCATTTACAACCAAAATGATACCCTTTCAGTGACCAGAGAGAAAAACCTCCCTTTTAGCAAACAGACACATTCTCAATATGTCATGTGGACTATTTAACCACTTCAATCGCACAGTATCCAGACTATGAACCCAAACATTTGATATCTCTAATTCAGATCATAAGTTTTTGGAACATGCACGAATATCTAAAATAGTGTCATTCTGCTCTTAACTGAGGTTTCTCTGAGCTATTGCTCTATAAACATTTAAAATTGAACAGGAACTTACTGTCCTTCCTTGCAATGGGCTTTGCTCTTAAGGTAAATTATTGCCAGAAATGCTGACCTGCCTACTAAATCTGAAATACAGCATTTCAGGTTCTGTCACCTGACTATAACTCACTTCAAAGGTAGAGCCAAGGAACTGCTGCTCCGGACAATTATTTCATTGCTTACATAAAGGCATTTCAGGTTTCTCAGACAGCTTCCTGAATGGTCAGTTAGAAAGAAGCTTTTGCCTTGCTACAATCCAAGCCATTATGTGCTCAGATGAAAGCGAGCTGTCGAAAGCCTATTTCCTTTCTAACAGGCAAAACCTGAGATAAGGTCAGCAACTTAGAAACACAAGACATTTCTTGTTGCACCCAAGAAACTGAAGTGTGTCTCCCTTGCCAGTCTCTTCCTTGCCTCATTTTACAGTTTCATACAATCATGTTACCTCCATTGCAAGTGAAATGCCAGGAGACAGTTTCAGACACTAGGATAGTTACCTAGATGCATAATAGTTTTCTCCAAAGATTCAGTCATAGATCTGAGACTTTATATAGTTTCACTGCAAAAGGCTTCTGAGAACACAGTGATGTCATGGTAATCCCTACAGGAAAATCTTTAAGGTCCATTAAAATATTTATTAGCTCAAATTTAGTCTTAGATCCCCAACTGGAGTAATCAATACTACAAATAACTTAAAGTCAAGAGAAATCAAGCTCAAAACACCTTAGTTTTTAAAAGAAAACAGTTACAAGGGTAATATTTCTCCAAGTTCCTAGAAGATTTTCTGAATGATTTCAAACAATGTAAGACAGAACAGTAATTGCCCAAGGGAGAACTGGTGAAATCATAGGATACACACCATTCTTCTCCAGATACTCAGTAATACCACAAGCAGAGTTCTAAGGACTAAAGTTTTATCTGGTGGCAGAATCTGTAAAACCTGGCACCCGATAGATTCCCACACATCCTACTCAGCATACAACTCACATGGAAGGATTAGTAAAACTGCCAGAATAGGATAGGATGTGAGCTCAGCAGTGTAAATACCACTAGTAGGAGACAAAAGTGGATAAATCCCTGTTCACTACACTTGAGGGAAAGAGTTAGGAATTCATCAATTTAAAAAGGAATCAAATTTTCTAAACTAATTGCTCTGCCACAACATATTCTATTTAGCACTACTGAAGAGCAGCTACCTTGAAGGCAGCTGGTGTTCCCACCAGTGTTCCAAACAGCGAGCAAAGGCAGTGCTGGCTACAAACAGCAGCAAATTCCACTGTGATTATTACCAAAGGACACACAGCACACTTCAAGGGAAGCTCTCTAAGAGCCACAACCTTCTAGCAAAGAAGAGTCCTTGGTTACTAATTTTGGTAACAAGAAAACAAGAAAAATCAACATAGTACATTGCACAGTATTCTCATTTCTTTTCCAACTGTCAATTTTCTTTGAATCGGAAGCTAAGACTACCCAGATAAAAAGGGCCTTAAGTAAGTCTGTTTTTTTTTTCATTCCACACAAAACACTTCATCAACAAATGGTTGCTGTATCATGGATGTTGTACATGCGCCCATGTGCTCTTCTTACAGTTAGCTATTGAAAAATCCAGAGTATCTGGTAAAATGTAGGCAACTAAGGAACCCGTCTCTTTCTCACATCTCAGACTGGACTCCTTGCCTACAGACAACCGCTTTTTTAGCTCTCTGCTATTCTGTTTCTGTGGATGGCTGTAACCTAGACCAAAGAGCTATCTATGGGAAAAACTGTCAATGGTAGAAAAAAAAAACTTAAATATTTCCATCCTTCACATACATTAATTTCTTAGCTTGCTCATTTGTGAAATTCAGGACCACAAAAACATCCACTAGAAAGTATGGGGCTTTACAGTTCTCAGACACTGTGATCATGGCTAACCCACTGAAAAGGCATGAATCATGAGACACCTCAGGCTCACAGTTCCTTGATTTTCTGGAGTAGGAATTGGGCTGGAATACGCTCCTTTCAGGCCGCCACAGAAATCATGATGCAGACAGGACTGATGCACAGCTACCTCAGGGCCCTGCCTACACCAAAGACTCTAATGGTCCTGGCCAACCGTATCTGATTCTCTTGTCCATGCAGGCTCCACCCATTGACCCACTGGAACCTGAATTCAAGGTCTGGCCTTGGCTTTGGCCCACATCCGAGCAATGTTGGAGGTATGTTGTGCCTCAGGCTGCAGCCTCCTGCCTTGACCATATAGGCTGAAGATCACTGGACTATCAGCTGAGCAGCCAACCTGATCTGCAATGCTTCCATTGGTGTGGTATGTAGTCTACATCCCCTGCTGCCACCCTGGGCTTCTGGCTAGCTGGGTCTCACACCGGTACAGACATATGCTGCAGCAGTGACAGAAAGAAGCATGAGCTTTTTCCCATTTTAGTGCTTTGTCTCTTTGCTGAAAAGATGCCTGGTTGATACTAAGATCTGACTGTAAATGGATGAAGCACAAAGAGTAAAAATGGACATTTAAGGCTCAGTGATTCTTAAGAGCTGAGAAGGAAGGGAAGTTGCATAGGACAGAACACAATGACACTCCATGGCATTTTCAATCTAAAATGAACTGGGAAAAGCAGCTGTCTTACATCTGTGCTTATAGAAGGCTAAGATTATTTGATGGCATCTGGGAGCAAGGAGCATCTAATGGTGTCTGGAAGCCACACGTTCCACTTTGTTTGGCAATACACAGAAAAAGTGAATGTCAATAGTTTTGCAATTATAACACCTAGCAATGTAATCACTCATGTTACAAAGAGCATTTTTGTTGTAAACCATGACAAAAATCTTTATATATAATTTTTGTGGTTACCTTACCATTCACCTGCTACAGGGTAAAGTCACTAACCTACAGTTGAAAGCCTCTACAATTTTAGTTTTTCTGACCCATTCCATTGCTTTCAGACTATGATGGTATCTGCTTATAAGAATAGTAAAGAAAACGATGTCCTTTTAAACCTATTCACTAGAATCTACTCTTTCAACCTTTGCTAAATAGTTTGTATCCTATTTCTTATTCCTCTGGTGATACTGCAAGCACTCTGCATTCTTCTTACAGTGGCTGGGCAATTCCAGAGCAGAAAGCATCACCTATTCATTGAAATGAATATACAAAAGTCGATTTCAGGAACAGATTTCATGCTACCTTTCAGCAAAACAACAAAAGTGACATAAGTTTCACTCCTAAATATTCATTTTAACACTGAAATCAACATAGTACTGAACAGACTTCTGTCAGATGCTATTAAATGCTAGTTCAATGGCCTTCCTCCCCTTGTGTATGTATCTTCACTGTATGAAAGAAAATAGCAGCAAGAAAAGGAGATTTCTTTTTTTTTCCTATTTTACTTTCAGAAGTTTACACCTGTTCTCAGTTGAGATAGTTTGTCTTCTGTTGTAGCACAAAAGCACATGGTCTTTGCAAAAGAAAAAATCTGAATCTTCTGCCAAAACTGAATGAAAGTACATTAAGAATTATTTGTCTTAGAAAGTTTCCTTTACTGGTGTAAAGTGACAGATACACCTAATATTGCTGAAATAAGTACAAATGAAAGCAAACAAAAAACCCAAAACCATGTACTCATTTTCAGGAAAGATTCTGTAGTGTTACAATAGCTTTTATCCTATCCTGCCTACCTCCCCTGCACTAGAAGCCAGGTCTTTTCTAGACAGAAGGATAAAGCAGGCATTGTGTAAACACCAAGTCAATCAGCACATTTAGATCTGTTCCAGAGATGACTGTCAACAACTTCTCTATCTTACATGCATACATCACAGAAAATTAAACCCATATAGGTGTGTCATTCAGAATTCTTCACACCAGCATGGATTTTCTGTGGCTCTGTAGTTAAAATCCCCCAAGAAGTGCTGTAGCTTCACAGGCCAGAAGACTCTTGCAATAATCGTACTCGACTTTGCCTGGAACAGACCACTAAAATTGTCAGTGGATTCCATTATAAAACTCATATCCTTCAGCAGAGCTGGATGCATCTTCTATGAAGAAATCTGGCCTTTATCTAAAGACTTCCAGGAGATGAATTTAGCACATTCATAAAGAAGTTGTTCCAGCAGTACATCAGCCTCTTCAGTAAAAAATTTGAGTCTAACTTCCATCTTCAATATAGCTTTGTCTGGTAGGTTGAACAGCCCTCTCATCCTAAGATCATACAAATACAACTTAGGAAAGCCACCTCTAACACATTCCTTTTCTTTTGTCACTTTCTGTGATACTAACAACATCCTACTTATCTTGGATATTCCAGTGCAGATGCATTTCACCAAGGATTTCTGCCTCCTCTGGGTTACCTTTCATAATACTGAATCCTGCCATTCACTGTTTTCCAAAACAGTGTTCTTCATTCTAGCAGCTCGTCCTTCATCCTTGGCTCCAAGAGTTACCATCTCCTCTTTGTGTGTGTTAAACTCAGAGCTCAAAAGGATGGACCCTGTTTATCAGGATATTCAGAAAACTGAAGAATTCCCCTGTCCCTATAACTTACTATGTCACAATCTTTTCCTGTCACCTGTAACCTTCTGTTGCAGTGACTTGCATTTCTACTTTTATTCTAGGACCTCCATAGTTAAGATGCAAAGAATCTATCAATTTAAGAAGTAGTGTTGCTGTTTATGGTCAGGTCAGCCCCTTAGACCTGTAAGGGACACTCTCTGTTAACCCTCCTCCCTCCACAAAGGAGAAGAGAAAGGGAATAAGGGAGAGAGACTTAGCAATGAGAAAAGGAAACTAGAACAGCTTGAATGAAAATATTAACAATAAAAATAGAATATGTACAAATATATACAGAACCAGTATCAAACCCAGCCTGACGATAGTAATTACATCACTGTGATGGTGGTGCTCCACACTGATGGTGTGGAGCAGGCACCAGGAGGTCCCAGACGGGGCCCCACAGCAGATGGGAACTGTGTTCAGGAGCTGGATTCAGGAACACACCAATTGGGATCGAAGGCAGAATGCACAGAGTCCTCCTTGGATGCTCTGAGGAGGGAACCAGAGGAGGAGCTGAGCCAAGCCAAGCCGGCAAAGCAGTCAGAGAGGAGAAGAGCCTGGGAGCTCCCAGACAGATAGAACCTCCAGATCCCTCTGCTTTATACTGAATATGATGTCTATGGGCTGGAATCCCTCACTGGTCAGTTTGGGGTCACCTGTTCTGTCCCCTCCTC